>CAUYUJ010007171.1:0-12500 GCA_963575745.1 Prorocentrum cordatum
CCCCCCGGTTTTCCCGAGGGGGGGGGGGAGGGGTTCGAACCGGTAGTGACCCCCCCCGGTTTTCCGCCAGCAGCGGTAGAACACGCTCTTTCGAAGATTTCCAGTGTCCTGGCTTACCGAGCTCCATCAGCTCGGTAATCCTCGCCTCCCAGGTGGCCATGGAGACGCTCAGGGGCCAGATCGCTGAGCTGAAGGATCCCAGGGGGTGTACTACTGACTCGGGTCGGTGCAAACCCGGGCCACTCGGGCCCTGCAGGATCCTGCAAAATCCCGCAGGATCTTGCTGCCAGATCCTGCGCGCAAGCCCGGGTCCATGAGCCCCTGGCCCTGCAGGATCTCCTGCAGGACCCGGCGCCCTGGCTGACCCTGGCTTGCATCGAGCCCCGGCTCGGGGCCCCCGATAGGCCACCGCGGGGGCCACTGCCGGGCCGTCGGCCCCCCGGCCACTGCAGGGACATCGGTCCAGGGCACTGCCCAGCCACGGCCAGGCCACTGCCGGGGCCCCTGTTCGGGCCACCGCCGGGCCATCGGCCCTGGCATCAGCTCGGGCGTGTCCCTCTACAGGAGGAATATTCGAAGATGGTCCAAAAATAGTCTGGGGGCGGTCTTCTGACTACCTTTGAGCATGCTTGGAGCATTGTTTGGAGTATCTTTCATCTTTCGTCCAACATCCGCCTGTAGTGACGAACGAGCAACACACACCCATACCCATAGGGGGGTCGTTGAGAGGAGGACTGGCTATGGGTATGGGTGCGGGTTGTCGGACCCTGGGGAACGCTCCCGTTCGAGCGGGGACCCCCACCCGACAACACGCACCCATAGCCCTCTCCGACCCCCCTATGGGTATGGGTGTCTTGTTGGTTCGTCATGTAGTGGGACAGGCCCGGCCTAACCCTGGCACGACAGCCTCGCTCTGGCCCGCGGCCTTCGCGGCAGGGCGGCCCCCCCGGCGGCCTGCTCGGCGTAGCTGCGGAAGTGGTCCTGGCTGCGGATGACCTCCGCGGGGCCGCCCCCCCCCTCCCGCCGGGGGCCGTCCGCCGGGAGGGGGGAGGAGGAGGAGGAGGAGGAGGAGGAGGAGGAGGAGGAGGAGGAGGAGGGAGGAGGAGGAGGAGAGGAGGAGGAGGAGAGGAGGAGGAGGCGGAGGCGAGGAGGAGGAGGAGGAGGAGGAGGCGGAGGCGGAGGAGGAGGAGGAGGGGGAGGAGGAGGAGGAGGCGGAGGAGGAGGAGAAGCAGGAGAAGCGGGAGGAGGAGGAGGAGGAGGAGGAGGAGGAGGAGGAGGAGGAGCAGGAGGAGCAGGAGGAGCAGGAGGAGCAGGAGGAGCAGGAGGAGCAGGAGGAGGAGGAGAATTCCCTGTGGAGTGCGTTGCGCCGGGGTGGCCGCGTGCGCGACCCGCGCGGCTACAAGCCTCTGGAAACGGCCGCGTCATGCGGCCCCGCGATCGAGTACTTTTAGAGGCCTCCTAGATGAGGTCCGAGTAGATGGGGTCGGAGGATCGCGCCGCATCGGCGATGCATCGGCGACGTCGCCGATGCACCGGCGACGCCAGCGTGGACCGCATCGAGCCGCATCGCCGATGCATCGGCGATGCATCGGCGATGCGGCACGATCCTCCGACCCCATCACTCGGACTCCATCTAGGAGGCCTAGAACTTTGGAGCTCACGTCCTTGGCGACCGAACACGGGCGCACGCCGGAGCAGCCCAGCCCGAGTTGTCACTGCTGGCCTGGCGTTTCTGGCGTCGCTGCGGACTGCCGTCGCCCCGATGCGTCGCCGATGCATCGGCGACGCATCAGCGACTTCGGCGATGCGTTCGGCGGCGAGCCCCGGAGGGGAAGTGAGAAGGATGAGGCCTTATCAGAAGGCTCGGAAGTCAGTGGCCTTCTGAAAAGTTGTTGAAGTCTTTCCCGAAGAAGCAGACAACTGCTCAGAAGGCGCGAGGACTTCTGAGCAGCCCCAGCCGCCTTCTGAGAAGGCCTGCTCCGTCTCACTTCCCCCCCTCGCTCGCCGCCCCATGCTTTGGTGCCGTCGGCGTGGAGAAGATCGCGCTCCAGATCAAAGCCGGAGCGGTGCATCGGCGAGTCGGCGCGATCCTCCGAACCCATCTACTCGGAACCCATTCGGGAGCCTCCACCGCCAATCCAGCATATGTGCCAGGCGCTTGGCGTAATAAAGTTCAAGTGCTGGGCAATTCGCCAGCCCAACGGGCCAGGGCGTGCTAAGATCTCCGGTAACAGGTAAACAGTATTTCTAGTTCGCGCGCGCGGGGCGGCCCCTAGGAGTCCCCGGGCGAAAAGTACCCCGGCAGGTCCCTGGGAGGGTGGGGGCCAGAGATGCCGGACTTCCTGGGCGCGGCCCTGGAGGCCTCTGGAGCGCTCCAGGAGCGCTCCAAGGAGACGCCAAATATGTGGCAGGCCCAGCAGCCTGAAGCCAAGAGCGCCCCAAGACGGCCCAGATGGCCTCAAGACGGCCCAAGATGCTCCCAAGACGCCCCAAGATGCGTCCAAGAGACCTCCCAAGAGGCCCCCAAGAAGCCAAAATTTATGATTTTCATTGCTTTTTTGAGATTTTGGCGTTCTCGCCTCTTCGGCTTCCTAGCGCTCCAAGACGGCCCAAAAGCCCTCAATATCGCCCCATACGGCCTACGAGGGTTCAAGACCGTTCCGAAACGACCCCAGAGGGCCCTAAGAGACCCCCAGAAACCTCCAAGATGGCCCAAGATGCCCCCAAGACGGCTGCAAGACCGGGCCCCGACGGGGGACCGGAACGGACATTTCGCGCTCTAAGCCGCAAGACGTCCCCAGGAGACCTCATAACGCCCCCAAGAGGCCTCAGGACGGCCCAAGATGCTCCCAAGACGCCCCAAGATGCGTCCGAGAGACCTCCCAAGAGGCCCCCAAGAAGCCAAAATTTATGATTTTCATTGGTTTTTTGCTGATTTTGGCGTTCTCGCCTCTTCGGCTTACTAGCGCTCCAAGACGGCCCACAAAGCCCTCAATGTCGCCCCAATACGGCCTACGAGGGTTCAAGACCGTTCCGAAACGACCACAGATGGCCCTAAGAAACCCCCAGAACCTCCAAGATGGCCCAAGATGCCCCCAAGACGGCTCCAAGACCGGGCCCCGACGGGGGACCAGAACGGACATTTCGCGCTCTAAGCCGCAAGACGTCCCCAGGAGACCTCATAACGCCCCCAAGAGGCCCCCGAGAGGCCCCAAGAGGCCCCCAGCAGGCGCCAAGAGGCCCCCAGGAGGCCCCAGGAGGCTCTAGAAATACTGCCAAGAGGCCCCAGGAGGCTCGATTACGCATTATGGGCCGGCGGAATGAGCGAAGCGATTAAATAAAGTTCAAGTGCTGGGCCCCCTCGTGCGTGCGCCCATGGGCTATCTTCACTTCCACCTTCCCGAAAAGAACCCACGTCGGTGCTCCGTCGAACACATGAGCGTGAAAATGGAGACCGCTGGTCCGCTCAGGCCACACCCACGAACCTGTGATGTTCAATGATTGGAAATACATGGCCGCGCATTGTACTCCCAATTGAAACGCGTCCGCCTCTGCACGAAGCCGCCTCTTCTCGGCCTGATTCAATCGAATGCGAAGAAAAGTGTGCGTGCAAGGACTCACAGGTCACCATCCACGTTCTGCGAACGTGGGTCGCACGCGGCCGCCACGCCACTCACTGCGCCCGTCCATCGACGGAGCCGTCGGCTGTGGCGTGTCGGGCTGGGCGTCGGGCCGAGCGCCGGGCTGGGCGTCGGGAATGCGGTTGGGCCGGGCGTCGGGCTGGGCGTCAGGCTAGGGGTCGGTCTGGGCGTCGGGTTGGGCGCCGGGCTGGGCGTCGGGCAAGGCGTCGAGTAGGACGTGGAGTTCGGCGTGAGGTAGGGCGTGATTTCGGCGTCGGGTTCGGCGTCGGACTTGGCGAGACTGGCGTCGATTGCAAATCGTCGAGCACGCCAACGGTGGAGGAAAGAGGGAAGAGGGAAGAGGGGGGAAGAGAGAAGGGGAAGAGCGAGGAGGGAGGGAGGGGAGGGAGAGAGGGAGGGGAGAGGAGGGGGAGGGGAGGGAGGGAGGGCGAAGAGAGGAGGGACGAGGGAGGAGGGACACTGAAGTGGACGGACGGCAGGGCAGGAGTGAGCAGACAGAGCGAGGAGGAGGGGCGGGGGGAGGGAGGCAGGAGGGAGGGGAGGGAGGCAGGAACGATGCCCGCGGGAGCCCCCGGAGGAGGGGACGGAGCGAGGCAGGGCGGCAGGGGGACCGAGGGAGGGGGTCGGAGCGTGGAGGAAGCGGAGGAGCGAGCGCGGAGGTGGGAGGGCGGCGGGAGGGGAGAGGCGAGGAGGGAGGGGCGAGGAGGCGAGAAGGCAGGGCGGAGGCGGCGGGGGGCGAGGGACGAGGGGGGGGGGTAGGGCGGCGGGCACTGCCTGGGGGGAGCAAGCCACGAAAGGCGCAAGGCGCGCCACGGCGACGGCGACGGCGGCGGCGGCGGCGGCGGCGACGGCACCGCAGACGACGGAGACGAGGCGCGCGCGCACGCTCCGCACCGACGCACTGATTCGAAGAAAAAGGCCCGCCCTGCGGCGTTTGGGCCACGGCACGTCCCTTGAGCGGTAGCAGTTCTGCTGCGTCCACCCGAGCACGGCCCCCCGCAACAGCAGCCAGTCGTCCTCGGGCGTGTCCGCCGACAGGGGAAAGTGGCGCCTGCCGACGCGTCCCAGGGCCGTAAAGCTCCAAGCGCCGCGGATCAAAGAGACGGACGGACAGCCCAGTCGGCACCCACCAAAGCCCTGGCCTTCGGAGCTCTAAACACGCCCACCCCAGCATACCATGACCGACTCCATTTGTCTGGAGTCACCCATCACGGCCTCGTCTACCACACGGTCCGACAGCACCACACTGCACCGCGACCCCGTCGACTACTCAGTCACACAGCAGGCTACGCCCGCCTCGGGCGCATCCCCGACGACGTCGATCAGACTCAGGACGCCGTGGACCAGCAGGTGCCTTGCACACCCGCCAACCCCAGCCTGACCGACCGCTGGACAACTTGGCATGCACGGGCAGAGCAAGCCCCCAAGGCGAGGCGAGGCGAGCGCGCGGTTCCGCCGGGAGCGGGGCCCTTGAGGGCCTGCGCGGGGGGGCCGAGGCACTCAGTGTTTGTAGTCCTTGTTTGCCAAGGCCGGGGTGCTGAGTAACTGGTGGACGCCGGAGGTCAAGTGGTGCAGGTGGAAATGGAGAGTCGGAAGCCGGACGCTGGAGTCGGAGTGCTGGGTGGTCGGCAAGCCCCCAAGGGGGGTGTCCGACTCGGCTGGGTTCAGATCGCACGCCCGCAAGAAAGGTCGAAAGGCACTCTCCCCAAAATGAGACCGACCGTGACGCCCTCATCCGACCGACCTCGACAAATAGTCGCCCACCTGCGCTTGCTCCGACTCCAGCGTCGCTTTGCCGAGTTGCTCCGACGCGATCCGGGTCAGAAATACCTCTCGCCACGGCTCTTGTAAAACGATGTTCGCGTGGGACTGGACGACCGTATCCAGATCGCCGACGGCACCCCCACCTACAACGACGCCATCGAGGTCATCACATCGGGGATCAACGGTTGCGAGCGGCTGGCCGCCAAGGACGCAGTTTCCCGCTAGCGCTCCAAGTTCGCTGAATGGCCCACGTCGCTTCGGACCACCGCTCCGCCGATGTTCCAGGACACCCCACCAGCAGCATGCCAAGACGCCGACACCTTCAGGCAGACGCGGCGGCTGTAGTGGAACCGACCCAACCACGACGTCGTCGGCCACCTGCACCCAACCAGGCAGCTGACTGACTGCCAAACTATTAAGTCTTCGCCTCGTCGCCAGGCTGGCCCCAGCATCGACGACGCCATGACCATGCAGCTTTCCAGTTGGGAAGCCGTGGGCATCCCGAAGAAAGAGGACGATTCGAGGCCCATCGCCGTGGGTTCCTGCATCCTGCGCCTCTGGCTGTCCGCGCCGCCCTCGCGCGGGCAAGCCCCAGAGCCACCGCCCAGCCAGTGGTCGTGCCGACGTGCCACCAGCGTCGCCCACGCAGTCTCGGCGCGGCTCCAGCACTCTTAGCGGGGCGGGCTCGGAGCACGACCTGCTCAAAGCTTACGACACTATCGACTCCAGCATCGCGGAGGGCGCCTTCGAACGGCAGGGCACACCGCCGCACACCACGCGGCGGTGCGGCGGCGGCGTGGCGAGGCCCGCTCTGGCCGAAGCGCGGGCTCCCTCGGGGAGACAGCCTCGCCCCCAGTGCTGCGGTCGGCGCCTTCACGCCATGGGCGCCCGACTCCAGTCTGGCGCACATGGACGGCCGCAACTTCACGGACATCGGCGAGGCCACCCTCGCGGCTGACGTCGCCATGGCCACGCAGTTCGACACCGACGTCGGCTTCACGGAAAAGGCCAGCAAGCAGCAGACCTGGAGCGCCGCCGACGACCCGCCCAAGCGCATCGAGCACCCTGGCCTCACGGCCGTCCCAACGGATCCGTCTGCGCTCATCCTACCACGAAAGGGCTGGGCAAGGATCGAACACAGCGTCGGCATCCTGCACGGCCTCCCAGGCAAACTCGTGGTGCGCATCATCCTCGCTACCGCCCACATCCGACCATACTGGACCTGGGCAGCGCCGTTGCTAACTCCTGTCCCGGCGGACTACACCATCGGGGCCGCGCAAACGTGGATCAGCACCTCCCCAAAATGCGGCCGGCGCCGCCCCGTCCGGCGGCGGAAGCGATTTCCCATGAAAACGGGACCCGTCGCTAATCCACGCCCCCTTGATCCATGTTTGCAATCGCCTGGCACCGGGCGCCTGCCTCGCGCCAGACTCACCACACGCTGCAGGCGGTGGCGCTTCGGCCGCTGCCGGGCCCCCCCCGCGGCACTGCGCGCCCGCCGCACGCGCAGGCCCTCCGGAGCCTCCACGCCGCCTCCCGCACCGAGCCGGGCTGGAGCGACTTCGACGAGAGCGCCACGACGGCGCACGCCGACTGCCCTGACTTGAAGCTCGTCGCGTACAGCGGCAGCACCCTTCGGAGCCCAGCCCGAGGCGTCCCCCGCCGACGACCACCACGTTCTGCGTCCGCGGCGCTGGCTCTCAGCGCTTCTGGGCCACCAAGAAGAGGGCAGCCCACCCGCTGCGCGCTGCTGCGCGCATCCGCTGCCTCCGACAAGTACGGCAGACCTGGCTCGACAGCGAGGAGGTTGATAACGTCGGCGCCGACGACTCAGCTCATCGAGTCTTCATCAAGTGGTACTCCATTGGACGACCACGACGAGAAGCCCTTCACGATGTACCGGCGTGGCGCAATGTCTAAATCCAAACGCTGGCAATGGCCTCACCCGTAGAAATACTGCCGCAACCACCCCCAGCAGTCTTTCCGGCACGTGTGGCAAGAATTCCCTGTGTGTCAACGCGACCGTTTTTTGGGGGCGGTGAAATTGTTTTTCCCACACATCTTCTGGGCGTGACAGCCCCGAGCGACGAGCGACTCAGGATGCATCACACCGACCGTGAGATCCCTCAGGGTCCAACAACCACGAGGCGCTCGAGGTACTTGGCGGCAACGTGCGAGCTGGCTCCCCGCATACTCCGTCGGGGATCTCGTGGTGAGGCAGCCATCCTCCACCCACTCGACATCGGGGGGTAACCTGAGGATCTTCCAGAGGGACGACACCAGAGCCAGGGTGCTCCACCAAGCAGCCCGACCAGGTGGCGCCCTCTGCCTGGCAAGACGCGCGTGCAGACGGAGAAGGGAGGACGGAGGGCCAGGATTGGGGGACGGAGGGTGGAGGAGTGATTACAGAGGAGACAGGAAAGGACGAGGGGCGAGGGGAGAGGGAGAAGAGACGACAGCGACGACGACGACGACGACGACGACGACGACGACGACGACGACGACGACGGCGACGACGACGACGACGACGACGACGACGACGACGCCGACGACGACGCCGACGCCGACGCCGACGCCGACGCCGCCGCCAATGACTACGACGACGACGACGACGACGACGACGACGACGACGACGACGACCACAACCACCATCACCACCACCACGACCACGACGACGACGACGACGACGACGACGACGACGACGACGACGACGGCAACGACGACGACGGCAACGACCACGAAGACGACCGCAACGACGGCATCGGCGACGACCACGCAGGCGATGCGACGAAGACCACGACGAAGACCACGACGAAGACCACGACGACCGACACCACCACGACAGCGTCGGCGGTGGCCGCCGTGGCGGCGACGGCCGCGGCGACGGCGACAGCGAGACGGCGACGGCGACGCGGCCGACGACGTGTTTCTCTCCCTCGCGGCTTCTCGAACTCAGAACAGGGCATAGAGAGCAGCTGGCGACGGCTGGCGAAGGAGCACCCAAGGGAGGCCCTCGCCTGTACAAGGGGGCCCGCGCTCCTGGCCACGCCAGAGCAGGAGGAGGAGGAGGAGGAGGAGGAGGAGGAGAAAGAGGAGGAGGAGGAGGAGGAGGAGGAGGAGGAGGAGGAGGAGGGGGATGGGGGGGGAAGAGGAAGAGGAGGAGGAGGAGGAGGAGATGGCAGGATCGGAGTTTGGCGGACGAGGAAGCGTGCGACAGAAACTGCTCCGCCGTCGGGGACGCCTGCCCCAGGGCGGCT
This sequence comes from Prorocentrum cordatum, assembly GCA_963575745.1. Classification (NCBI taxonomy): domain Eukaryota; class Dinophyceae; order Prorocentrales; family Prorocentraceae; genus Prorocentrum; species Prorocentrum cordatum. The sequence continues at coordinate 8,663 of CAUYUJ010007171.1, forward strand.
AAACATTTTCTGCCCAGAACATGCGTCTCCGAGGGCGGAACAGCGCACGCTCCTAAGAAACAACACATGGCATGAACATAGGCATAAACTGTCGGAGGACCGCGGGGAGTTCTCGGATCGGCGCTGGGTCCCCTCACTGGCGCGCGGAGCTGACCGACGCGCTCGCCCCGCGGCAACTTCTCGGGTCCGAGCCCACAGAACATCGCTTTGAAACTGGGGCAGGACCTCCGCGGCAACTCTCGAAAACCACGAGGCCCGTTGGGCCGCCAGCTCAACATGAAACCCAAACTCGGGCGCCGGGCTGGGGCGCTGGTCGAGGGCAACATTGGCCCGCCCATCCACCGCCGCGTTCTCGAACGCGAACGCCCGACCATCCCTTTCCAGCTCAGCTAGGGCCCCTGCGGCGCGCTTTGCCATGCCGCGCAGACTGGACGCCCCCCCCCCCCCCCCCAGCTGGAGGGCCAAAACTGCGGATGACAGAGAATCCGCGGGAGGCTGACAGCCGATGCGCGACCTGCAGCTGACCCACGCGCACTGCTGCTGGACAATGAGACGCAAGGACCGCCTTTCTCGGAGCCACTTGGCTGCTGTCCGATGGCGACGCGCTCCGCCATCGCGGGGGCGCGCGGGAGCTGTCCTAGCACAATTCCACGCACGACTGCAACAGGATCTTCGCCTTCGCCTGGGCACGCAGCGACGGCCACAGAGACGCGGCGAAGCGGGCGTCGAAGCTGCACGCTGAACGAGCAGTCGGACGCAAGACGGAGGGGGGCAGCAGCAGCGAGCGGCAATATGAAATGATTGCACGAGTGGGTCGCCATTGCCGCCAAGAAAACCACGCTCCGAAGACGCAGGAGGCATTGGCAACTCACTGTCAAGGCACGTAAAAAACTCAACAAGTGACCATGGGCGCCTCCGGATTGTCTCCGGCCCCTTCCAGGAATCCAAGAGGTACCTCGGCATTCTGACGTGCCTCTCCAACTCTCGCTAACTGGAAAACGTAGAGCCTGCGATAACTTGCGCCAAGAACCCCAGACTTCCACCCCCAAGCTGCTCGCAGGAGCTGCCCCGAGCCTGTCAACTGGGGCCCTTGAAACGCCTCCGAAAATCTCTGGAATTGCGAACTCTTCCTATCATGACTGCGAAGCGCGGTCTCTGAACCTGTCGGGCATGCCGCAGTCGCGCAGCCGACTGACTCATCAACGCCAAGACATGACACCAACGACTTGCACACACTCCTGGACAAACCAAGCTTGTCGCACGCTGCGTGGGCCAGCTCGTCGGATGCAACCGGAGCTAGCATTAAGGTTGGCGCTCGCAGCGCGGAAGTGGCTGACGGCGTCGACATCACTGGACGAGTTGCCGCAGCCGCTGTCGTCGTCGACGACTGCAGGATCGACGCCCTCATCCTGCGCAAGCTGCACAGCATGATCGGCAAGCGCTGCATGGAAAGACCAAGCCACCGGCTCCGCCTGAGCCCCAGGCTGCGCGACCGAGGGCAACTTTTGCGTGACAGGGTAAACGCAGTGCTGAATGGCACGGCTGTTGTTGACCATCTGTAGCTGCAATGGTCGACGCGCGTTCTTGCGCCACTGCATCTCTGCTTCGGCACCGCGGTACCAACGAGAAACAGAGTCGCTCATGCCGAAGAGATCGATGGTGGATGACCCAGCGCCTCGAAACGCGGTTTGATCCGGCACGGCTAGCGTCACCTTGGCCATCCGCGGGAAACCTGGGGGCTCGAGGTCGCGAACACAAATGTTCCAATCACCACCGAGGGCGCCCGGCGTGGCAGCGCGTGACCAGATATTACCAGCCGCGGCCAGTATGTCAACATTGATGCCAGCGGGCCCAACAGAACCGCGGAGGCAACCAGTGAGCACCGCAAGGCCAGGCCACCCTGGAAGATCGATGAGGACATGCTGCAATCGATGCTCGCAAATCAAGTGGCCATCTAGTGGATGTCGTAGCCCAATATCGTCTCGAAAGAGAACTGCAACGCCTTCAGACGGCACCGTGCCAGCGCCGGGTCTGGTTTGGAGGGAAGACGCTTTCCACTCTCAGTTTGCAGCACAAAAGTAGAGCTGCTCGAACGCGTCCTGGACGCACCCGATATCCTGGCACAGCATGACCATGGCTGTGCTCTTGCTGAGGCCGGACTTGAGGGTGGCACGGCCACCAGTAGCATTGACTCGATGCAAACAGATCCTGACTCTCAGGATCAGCAGACCGTCGCGGAGCACCACTGGAACTACGCACACCTCAGACGCGCATAGCATTTTTGGGAATACGTAGGTTTCTGTTCAATCCCACGGCACTTGTCATTGAAACTGGCGAAATCTCTTGTCTGGAAGATACTGACAAACTGATTGTGATCATCCTCGTCCAGGTCATCGATGCCTCGTTTCAGCGTGGGGTCACCCTCGGGTACAGGTGTGTCAAAGGCTGCAGCAGCATAAGCACCGCGAACAGGATCGCCTTCGGGAGGCTCAGCGTCCACGGGCGTTGGCTGCACAAGCGCCTTCGCCGCAAGAGCCTCGCACAGCGGCTGCCAAGGAACTGCCTGAGCTTCTGGTCGTCGACGTCCTCCTTCTTGGCCTCGAACACCGAGCAGGGGACGGAGGGCTTGCCGACGACGGAAGCGGCCGTGGTGTCGAACTCGCGCTGCAGGACAATGATATCCTGCTTTTTGGACTCGAGGTTGGTGCGCTTGACGTCCAGGTTCTCGCGCAGCTTCGTCAAGTGCTCCTCCTTCTCGCCGATCTCCTTCTCGAGGCGCGCCTGGGTCCGCTTGGCCTTTTGGAGATCTTGCGCCGCCCTGCGGTGAGCGACTGCTGGAGGTCGGAGTCCTTGCTGCAGCGACATAAGGTGATCGATCTTATCTTGAAGAGGCCTGCGAAGCTCAGCTCCTACCTCGCCATACGGGAAGGTCTTGAAACTGGTCTCAAAACATAACAACTGCGCAGCATGTTTGGCCCGTTCATCTTCATCGGTGGCACGCTGGTCCAGTTCCTCAACGACATCAGCGTTGGCCTCGGCAGCCCATGGAGCCTTGGCCGACTTCAGCTTCTCCGACTTCTCGCTGCCGCCGCTGCCGCGGAGGAAGGTGGTGATAGGGAACCCACAAAGGACGTACGCACCCAACTATGTACATGAACACGGCCCGTCTATCCGCGAGACTGGCCGCGTCATACGAACATTTGCGCAATGCGTACTCTCGAAACCAGCGTGTATTCATGTACGTGTACGTCCTTTTTTCGCTCCTGAGGTGAGGGACTTCCCGACCGCCGCGAGCCTCTTGCCGAGGTCGTCGGGCTGGGCCCTGGGCGGGCGCGCACCACCACCTGCAGGCCGCGACGCGGACTCGGCGTACCCAGGCTGCCGCCGCGGCCGCCGCTGCCGCCGCCGCCGCCGCCGCCGTCGTCGTCGTCGTCGTCGTCGTCGTCGGCGTCGTCGGCTTCCTCCTCGTCGTCCTCGTCCCCGTCGTCCTCGTCCTCCTTGTCCCCGTCGTTGTCGTCGTCATCATCGTTGTTGTCCTCTGGATGCGAGCGGGAGCTTCGTTGCCGCAAGCGCACCTGATGCGGCACGCCCAGTTCGCCGGTGGACAAACCTCCCTTAATAAACCACCCATGGGTGAAAACGGCCTGGGACCGAAACCGACGGACCTGGACCTGCAAAAATGACGGCCGCGACGCCCTCTCGCGAACCGAAAACGGCCAATTCGCGGCACGGCGCCCGCATGCCCACGCGGGTCGTCGCGGTCCCCCGAGGACGGATGGCTTCGGCGGAGCAGGCACCATCGCCACTGTCGCGGGGCCGCCGGAGGCTCGCCCTGGAC
>CAUYUJ010007171.1:15000-22500 GCA_963575745.1 Prorocentrum cordatum
CATGCTCATTATCATCATCAGAAGCCCCAGCAACATCATCAGCATCACCATCAGCATCATCAGGGGCATCCGCATTATCATGATCATCATAAGCATCATCAGCAGCAGCATCAGCATCATCATCATCATGATCAGCATCATGATCAGCAGCAGCATCAGCTTCATCATCATCAGCAGCATCAGCATCACCATCATCATCGGCAACATCAGCATCAGCATCAGCAGCATCATCAATATCCTTGTCATCATCATCGTCACCCGCATCATCATCATCACCACCACAATCGTCATCCCATCATCATCATCATCATCATCATCATCATCACCGTCGTCATCATCATCAGCATCAGCATCATCATCACCATCCTCGTCGTCATCATCATCATCATCGGGGGCTCTCCTGGGGACGGAGATCCAAGAAGCTGCAAGAGCACGAAAGGGATGTGAAACTGCGCGCGGGTTATCTGCGCCCGTGCCGGGGCCCCTCTCCCCACATCCCTTTTCCCCGGCGCGCGGAGAACGCGCCTTGGCAAGCATTGGAGGCGCCGCCAAAGGTGTGGAGAGGGGATGGAGGAGGACGAGGAGGTTGAGGAGGAGGAGGAGAAGAAGGGAGGAGAAAGGAGGAGGAGGGGGAAGAGGAGGAAGAGGAGGAAGAGGAGGAGGAGGAGGAGGAGGAGGAGGAGGAGAGAGGAGGGTATGGGCTCCATATGTGTTTCTTCGACGTTCCCCACACACACACACTGAAAACGGCACAGTTTCCACAGTTCGCCGTCCTCCTGGCAGCCAGCCAGGCAGCCGTCGAGCTCGGCACCTGAGACGCGCCCAGCGCAGGAGTCATCCGTACACGCTGGGTTGCCTGCAATAATGCAAGCCACACGACAGGGCCATGCCATCGTGGCTTGGGCCAGGAGAATGGGCTCACGTCGGGCGTCAATCGAAAGCCGAACCACGCTGACAGCATCCACGTCGAACCACACACAATCGCTCTTCTGGTGCCGACCAGCCGTGATTCGGTTCCAATAGTATTGAAACGACCGAGGGCATCACGGATGGCCATTACACTTCTGGCTCAGGTACCGCACATACACGCCAGTCGAGAAAGCCTTGCACTTCAGGCAAATGCACAGGGCGCGACCGTCAGAGCCAGATAAACCGACACACTTGTGGCCAAATTCTATGACCTTAGCGTCATAGAGCTTGTGGGTCGAGGAGCAGACACTGCTGGGAGGCCAGCAAGACCGCACGACCCGTGAACATTGCTTGCGTTGCCAAAAGACGCCCCTCCACACCCACGAATAGCGAGCCTTGGGAACGGGAGCGACAGGCTCTTGCTGATCACGTCTGGCCTCTGAGAGGTCACACGAAGGCCACAGCTGGAGCAATCTGGCAGCAAGCACACAAACATGCCTGGAAATGGCGAAGGCTCGGTCGAGCCACTCCGGCTGCTCGGGGCTCGGCCTCTCGTGGGCCAGAGCCCCGAGCTTCGCAAAGTGATCGGTTAGGTCGTTACCTGCCTTGCAAAACCTTGAGTGGTCATCGACCGCTGCCTGCTCGTCGGTCACGTGACCCTTCACCTCAAAATTGTGCCCCATCTTGGAGTCAGCCGTCCAAACAAACATGCCAACATAAGCACGCCTGAAAGACAACTGCTCGGGCCTATAGAGGGCCCGCAGCTGAACAACATTCTGGCAGTCGCTGAACCCTACAGACTGCTCGACCGCGTTCTGACAGGCTGCCGCGCACGCAGCAGACTCGCCTGCCTGAACTGTTTGCGGAATGGGGTGGCGAACACATGACCCAACTCCTGCCCGGAATCGGATACCGCAACATACGCCCAGCCCGTCCGCGACAGCTCTCGGATGACGGAGCGGATACACGAACCGTCCATGAATAGATTGCCCTGAACAAGATAGTCACCTCGCCCTGGGTCGCAAGCATGATACACTGTGGCCCCAGCTTTGGTAGGGGAAAGGAAGAAGTCACCAGGATGAGACATAATCCCAAGGGCATACAGCATTTGATCATGCTTGGAGAGGGCAATCCAGGCAGGGGGGAGGAAGGCGAAATCGTCCCCGAGCAACTCTGTCCGAAGCTCAGCGCAGGACTGGTGCTGGCACTTCCAGAGCCTGTGAAACATCGTGCCCAGCTCCGCGCAGCACAGGGGGCAGAGGAGGTTTGGCAGGATGTACCCGTGCTCGGACGCCCGAACCTTGGTCCATGGGACCTGACAAACGAGTCTTCGGATACTGCCTTTTTCTCCCACGGCGTGAACTTGGAAGACGCCATCGCCGCAAGCAGGATGTCCAAGCACGCACGCCGATCGAAGCCAAGGCTGTATCCTTAGGCTCGCTCGTGGGAACTCAAAACAGCACTACGGAAGAGGCGTTACAAGAGGGCAGACGAAACCAGAGTCAACTAAACCGCAACCCCCAAGTCGTGAACCAGGGTAGTGAAGGAGGTCATCTTCCACCCGAGACGCTCGACAGAAAGCCTCAGGGCCCCCTGCAGGGCCCCCGATTTTCCTCCACAAAGGGAGGGGGCCCGAAAACACGGTGTCCCAGGACCGACGCAACTCAGCCAGGCTGAGGCCGAACTCATAGGCGGCCGTCAAACTGGCCCAGACCTCTAAGGGCCAGCGAACATTCGGGGCCACAGCACAGCACCACGCGGGGTCGGTGGCGAACAGCAAAGCTGCAGTCAGCGAGCGACCTCCAGCAGACGGGCTCAGGAAACGTCCAAAAGACCGCCTCCAACTGGAGAGCTCAAAGTCAGAGGTGCCGCGCACCTCGCAACCGTGAGTCCTGCTGGCCAACGGTCCGCTGGCAAAAATACGTCTGGCGTGGCGGACCGGGGCAAGACGGTGCACGCCAAGTCTGCGAACCTTCTTCTTGAAATCCGGTTCACGAACCTTAATCTTCACACCCCTCCTGGCCATCCTCCTCGGTTGCCCCGCAGCATCGTCGATGCCCAGGTTGGTGGCCGCAGCACAAGGAAACCCGCCGACAGCGCCAAGGCCTCGGCGAATCTCCTTAGCAAAGAGAAGCAAAGAGGCGACGACGGCCGCCTTCTTGACAGAAATCGCACAGCCTAGAGCGGACTCGATAACAGCTTGCAACTTGAACGCACCTTCCGCAATGTCCTGAACGACAGCCCTGGGACGTCCAGAACACAACAAAGTGCAATCATCAATATACACCCTCAGCGAGACCGATCTAGGAAGACTAAGGCCGTCGAAGGCCGCAAGCGAGAAAACGCGGATGAATGTGGTCGCGAATCCGCAACCAGCAATCAACCCACGCCAAGCAAACTGCGGGCCCTCGACGCGCCCGTTCATGGGCAAAGATCTGCACGAACGGTAGGCCGAGTAGCAGACGCGGGCAATCTACATCGGGAACGAGTGCTGGCGGCAACGGGCGAGGAGGAGGTCGAGGTCCACGGACTCGTAGAATTTGAGGAGGTCCCAAAGCACCGAGCCTGAGCAGTCCTGGGAGGAGGAGGGGGGCCAACTGCCGACATCGGGATCCACCAAAGGGGAGCGGCCCTGTAGAGGCCTCCTCGATGGGGTCGGAAAATCGCGCCGCATCGGCGATGCATCGGCGACTTCCGCGCGAAGAAAAACGGACTCCGCATCGAGCCGCATCGGCGATGCATCGGCGATGCGGCGCGATCCTCCGACTCCATCTACTCCTCTTAGAATCCCATCGGTGCCCGATCGAACTCTGATAACAGCGGCAACCAGGAGAAGTTCGTGAAGGAGGCAGTGGATATTGACTGCTGCACCACCCACAGCTTTGTTCGAGGAGCCGAACCTGGACGAGAGCGCCGCGGTCGGCAACCCCGAGGTCACGTTCGCGCGCAGCCGAAGGCGCAGCTGCACGCCGCATCCCGCGAGAAGGGCAGAACGGCGTTGGTCGTCTGCCTCTCTGACTACCTACCAGACCACCCCAACCCAACGCGAAGACCCGAATTTCGGGTTGGGGGGGGCACGGGTTCCCTGTGTGTTTTTCCAGTGTTCCTCGACCCCCCCCCCCACACTGGAAATGGAGGGCAAATTGAGGCCTTCGGGTTGGGTTGGTGTGGTTTGGTGGGTGGTGATTCTCCGCCGCCGCAGGCGCCGGCACGGGCCGTCGAGACGCGTGAGCACGTGACAACTACAGACGCTCTGCTTGCCCATCCGGGTGCCTCCGCTCGAAGCGCGCGGCGGGGCAGCCGCAGGCACCTCGGCGTTGGTGGTCTGCCTCTCCGCCGCCGCAGGCGCCGGCACAGGCCGTCGAGACGCGGGAGCACGTGACAGATGCAGACGCTCTGCCTGCCCATCCGGCGGGGCGGCCGCGGGCACCTCGCGCGCGGTGCGCGGGGCCTCCGCCCCCGCCTCCGTCTCCTGCGCGGGCCCCTGCCCCCGGGTCGGTGCCTCTTCGGGAGCCCACGGAAGACGCACGCGCCCCGCTGTGCACATGAGCGCGGCCCCCCCTGACCCGCGAGACCGGCCCCGCGAGGAGACACGACCAGTCGCCCCATGCGGAATTTCCTCGAAAACGGCGCGGATTCATGCACGTGTGCGTCCTTCTTTCGCTCCTGACCTCTGGGGGCTTCTGCAGGGGAACAAAAAGTGGCATAAACAGAAAAACTCGGAGGTCCGCGCGGATTTCTCGGATCGGCGCTGGACCCCCCTCCCTGGCGCGCGGAGCTCGCCAGGGGCGGCGCTGGAGGCGCCGCCGGGGGGCCCCAGCGCGGATCCGAGAAATCCGCGCGGACCTCCGAATTTTTATGTTTGTGTCACTTGTTGTTCCCCTATTCTGGGGGCGCGCGCTTCCTGAGGCGCCTGGGCAGATCCTCCAGGCATTCTCGGAAGCGGCCAAGAGGGGGGGGTCCAAGAGGGGGGGGGCAAATCATGACCGGCGGCATGTGCGCGGCCCAGCGGGGGGGGCACAGACGTAATGAAACAATAAGAGGCGCCATGAGATCTGGGGAAATATCATGGCCCCCGCCATGATATCCACCCCCCCCTAGTCATCACCCCCCCATTTTCCGCCCCCGATTCTTAGAAGGCGCTGGCCATGCATCTACAGACGAGGGCCGCGCCTTCAAAGGAGCAGGGGAGGTTCTCAGAAGCCCCCTCCCCTCCCCCCTACCCCCGTCTGCGCGTGGCTGGACGCCGCCACCAGGGCCGCCCTCTTTTCCGCCACCGGCGTTCGCGGCCCGCGAGCGGGCCGTCCCCGCCCGGGCCGTGGCGCGGGCTCTCCCGAGGCCCCTCCCCATGGGGGCCCCGCGGCGCGCGCTCTCGCTCCCCGCTTCGGCGCCCTCTGTCCTGGGGCGCGGCGCCCGTCGCTGCACTGGCCTTATGTCGGGCGTGTCCCCCTACAGGGGGATGTTCGACGAGAACTGTTTTATATATATATATATGTATATATATACATAAAAACCACCCCCCCCCCCCCAAAAAAAAAAAAAAAGTCCGGGTACTATACTATTTTCTAAGTATCGTTTTACCTTTGGGGGGTATTTGGGGGGTATTTTTATTTTTTGTCGAGAATCCCCCTGTAGGGGAACGCGCCCGACTTAACGTTAGGCCCACACCGCAGGGGGAGCGCCCCAAAAAACGCCTCTGGAGCCCCGCCTCTGGAGCCTCCGACTTGTCTGACCCGCCGCGCCAGACAGCGTCGGACTCCAAAGAGGGCCTCCCCGACGCAGCCCGCGCGCGCACCAGCGCGGAGCCGAAAACGCGAAGAGCTCACCGCCGACGCATCGTCACACGATTGCACGAACAGGAAACCCACGCCAGCCGACCCTCGGAACTGACAACACGACGAAACAACACCAGCTGTTGCTCATCCATGCGAGGGTACTTATGTAATCTGCAAGCCAAATAGAAGCGCCATACAACACAGCACTTGTAGTTGCCTGCCTCAGTTCATACATGCCAAAGACTTAACGATGCAACCGTTCAACCAACTGGACAAACGCACCCCGAACCATACAGCAATTGAAACTGCCCCCGTTCTCCCGTAAAGCCGTTCGATTCGAAGCCTGCCGTCTACAGTAGACCGAGGACACTCCAATCCACGCTCGAATCAGCTGAAGACCATGTAAACGCCGCTAGCCTCAAGCGGTGTGCTACTAGGGACAAGACAAGGCCCCCTAGCACTCCGACCGCAAGAGAGAACAAGGGCACCACCAAAAAGCAAAAAGAGACGGGGCGAGCTGCCACCTTAGCAGAAAGCGACAAGACCCACTCGCCCTTACCGGAGCTGTTGCCGACCGTCCATCGAATTCAACGATCCCCGCGTCACGACGACGTTCTCACCACCGAGGTTGTCCTCTTCGATGTCTGCGACGACTTCAGCAATGAGATACAGATCGATGGTTCCGAAGCGCGCGAAGGGCGTGCCACACTGGAGGCGCGACCAGAGAAACCGTCAGATAACCAGCACACACACACATGTGCTCAGCTGAAGTGGCCAGCGCACTCTGGCTTGGCCGACGGACACGCATCACTGAAGCGCGACACGCGGCCTCGAACAGGGCCTCCAGCCAGGCCTGGCCTTAGAGCCTCCACGTGCCTGCGGGCGACGTGCCCCTGACCCAGACATCGGGAGGGCCGCGCCAAGCAGTGATCGGGGGCTGCGAACGAGGTGCCCCTGGCCCTTGGCCCAGGGTGCCCCCGGCTTGTCGCTCCACGTGGGAGTCCCTGGGCCCTCCGGGCCTTGTGGGGGGGTGCTCTGGTGGCCGCGGGGGCCTGCTTGAAAATCCGGGGCTGCACTTCTACAGGGCAGTTCTTAATACAAAGGATGTTTAAAAACATAAGACTTAAAATATATGCTCAATGTAACTAAACCCTCATTTTTTTATACATGATCCGCACGCGGAGCATGTATTTAAAACGGCACTGTATCGGGGAACGAAAAAAATTGCATATACATAGCATGCACGGCGTGTGGCGGGGGCGTGGCCCCTCGGCACTGGAGCCCCCGACCCCACGGGGAAGGGAAGCCCCCTAGGCAGAGGCTTGCGCCAAGTGGCAATTCCTCCTCCTCCTTCTCCTCCTTTTCCTCTTCCTCTTCCTCCTCCTCCATTCCTTCTCGAAGCAAGTTTTTAGGGCGGGCCGGGCGTTTCGCAGGAGACTTCCTCACCCTTTATGACCCTGAAGCTTAAAATTAACTATGGTTTCACAGATGGAGGGCGGGTCGTTTTCAAAATGTGGCTCTCGCCTGAGCGCCGCGCTCAGTCGTTTTCAAAATTTGCAAGAGCTTCACCGATTGAGGGTGAGTTTCGCCTTAGCGCCACGCACATTCGTTTTCGAAATTTGCGAGGGCTTCACGGATTGAGGGCGGGTCGTTTTCAAAATGTGGTTTTCGCCTTTGTGCCGCGCACATTGAATTCCAATATTTGCATCAAGAGTTTTACGAATTGAGGGCGGGTCGTTTTCAAAATGTGGTTTTCGCATTAGCGCCGCACCACTTGAATTCCGAATTTGCAAGAGTTTCACGGATTGGGGGCGGG
>CAUYUJ010007171.1:27500-48572 GCA_963575745.1 Prorocentrum cordatum
CTGAGACTTCCTCCATTTTCAGGCCTGGGGAGTCAAAAGTGATGACAGTTACAGGATTCCGATGGCCCGCTCGGATTACCAACATGATCTGCGGGCCCCATAGGGAGGGGGCTCCCGCCTGAGACTTTCTCACAATTTACTCACAGACGAGGCTCCCGCCTCCCGAGACTTCCTCCAAAGTCAGGCTTGAGGAGCCCAACAATGACGACAGGTACAGGATTCCGATGACCCGCTCGGATTGCCAACATGATCTGCGGGCCCCATAGGGAGGGAGCTCCCGCCTGAGACTTCCTCCCAATTCACTCACAGACGAGGCTCCCGCCTGAGACTTCCTCCATTTTCAAGCCTGGGGAGCTCAAAAGTGACGACAGTTACAAGATTCCGATGACCCGCTCGGATTACCAACATGATCTGCGGGCCCCATAGGGAGGGGGCTCCCGCCTGAGACTTCCTCACAATTTACTCAACGATGATGAGGATGAGGATGATGAGTGGTGGTGAAGATGAGTGGTGAAGAGGATGATGATTGATTGTGAGTGGTGGTGGCGATGATGATGTTTGAATGAGGATGATGCCGATGCCGATGATGATGATGATGATGTTCATGAGCGTGTGAGAGAGTGCGAGTGATGATGATGATGAGCATGTGAGTGACTAAGCATGTGAGAGAGCATCATCGATGATGCTGATGAGGTTGATGATGAGAGAGTGTGAGTGAGTGTGAGTGGGTGTGTGTGTGTTCCTGTTCCTGCGCGGGGTGTCCAGAGAAAACAAGAACCCCACTTTGGATGTGGGGAATAATAATCGTAGTCCTAATAAGAGTAGTAGTAGTAGTAGTAGGAGTAAGAATAGTAGTAGTAGTAGTAGTAGTAGTAGTAGTAGTAGTAGTAGTAGTAGTAGTAGTAGTTAGTAGTAGTAGTAGTAGTAGTAGTAGTAGTAGTAGTAGTAGTAGTAGTAGTAGTAGTAGTAGTAGTAGTAGTAGTAGTAGTAGTAGTAGTAGTAGTAGTAGTAGTAGTAGTAGTAGTAGTAGTAGTAGTAGTAGTAGTAGTAGTAGTAGTAGTAGTAGTAGTAGTAGTAGTAGTAGTAGTAGTAGTAGTAGTAGTAGTAGTATCGTAATAGTAGTAGTAGTAATAGTAGTAGTAGTAGAAATAATAATAATAATAATAGTAGTAGTAGTAGTAGTCGTCAATTCTTATGAATATTCCCCAATCGGAGCTTGCCTCCGTAGGGGTCCTAGCGGATTCATATTGTTAGGTGAAGTATGGCGCCGATTTCGCCAGCACGCCTGGGTGCCCGGGTGCCCCGGTGCCGAGGTGCCCGGGTGCCCGAGTGCCCGGGTGCCCCGGTGCCAAGGTGCCCGGATGCCCGGGTGCCCAGGTGCCCGGGTGCCCGGTAGCCCTATAGCACTATAGCCCTATAGTCTTATAGTCCTCTAGCCCTATACCCCTATAGCCCTATAGCCCTATAGCCCTACAGCCCTATAACCCCCATAGCCCTATAGCCCTATAACCCTATAGACCAATAGCCCTACAGCCCTATAGTCACATAGCCTCATAGCCCTATAGCCCTAAGGCCCTATAGTCCTATAGCCCTATAGCCCTATAGCCCTATAGCCCTACAGCCCTATAGCCCAACACCCCTATAGCCCGAAGAGCCCTATAGCCCTACAGCATTGTAGCCCTACAGCCAGCCCTATAGCCATGTAGCCCTAATAGCCCTATAGCCCTGCAGCCCAACAGCCCTATGGCCCTATGGCCCTATAGTCCTATAGCCCGAATAGCCCTATAGCCCTACAGCACTGTAGCCCTATAGCCAGCCCTATAGTCATGTAGCCCTAATAGCCCTATAGCCCTATAGCCCAACAGCCCCATAGCCCTATGGCCGTAAAGTCCTATAGCCCTATAGCCCTATAGCCCTATAGCCCTATAGCTCTATAGTCCGATAGCTCCATAGCGTTTATAGCCCTATGGTCTTATAGCCCCATAATCCGATAGCCCTACAAAAACTCCCAGGGAAAACTAAACCGAATGACACCTAAACGGGGCAACAGACCCACAGTAGGATCCAAATGGAGAAGCTGCAACGGCCAGAACAACAAACTGCACGGCAGTTGTTCTGCAGCGCAAAAAATCTGCACCGCAGCTTTTTGCAACTAATTGCGGGAGAACTGCAAACAAGCCCCACAGACTGGGTAAGAGGCCCAAAACAAAAAGTTGCAGTGCAGCAGCCGAGAATTTTCAACGCAGACAACATGTGGCAAGTGCTGCATTGAACGCGAAAGCCGAAAAAACTTCACTGCAACGAAGTGCGCGTCTGTTGCCTCGAACCGGCCATTTCCTGTTACCCCGTCTGCTGTTACCCCGTCTCCGCTTACCTGAGATTATGATTGGGGCTTTTCTCCGGTAGAATTACTATTGACCGTATTATTGTTAATAATGATATTGCTGTTATGGTTAACACAATCATTGCGGATGTTCTTCATAATACTAACAGTATCGTTCGGAAAGGGGCATGCCGCTCCCCACCCCCCAAGTCGCAGCTTCCCCCCTCGCCTGTGCACTGGAGAGGACCAGAAAATCGCCCATACTGGGCGGTAGGGGAGGTTGAGGCAAGCCGATCGGGATGATTGAGCACGAGATGCTCATGAATATCGGCTTGCTGGGAGACGTCAGCCCTGGAGCGCCCTGAGGACCCTTTCAAGCCGCTGGAGGACCTCTGGGACCCGATGGAGGGCCTCTTACGGGACCTCATGGGTGCACTTCGAAGGCCTATTGGAGAACCCCGGGAGCCTCTAGAGGCCCTCTTGCGGGCCTCTTGGGGCCTCGGGTGTCCTTCTGGGACCGTTTTGGCGCCCAGGACGCTTCACCCCTCTGGCCTTTTCAAAATTTGGATGGTCTGGAACACTCCAGGAGCCCTCTTAGGGCTCACTGAGGGTCCTCTTGGAAGCCCACGGAGACCTCTTAGGCCATCCTGGGCCCGTCTCTCGAGTCGCTTGGGACCCTGTCGAGGCTGTCTTTAGGTGTCAGAAGCCTTTCGGAAGCGAGAAGAACGAGAAGGCAACTACACGGGGTCCCACCCAACCCATATGCATCCAGTGGCAACATCAACTGGCTCACCCAAGACGACTCCGCACGCATTCGAAGGGGCGCGTCATCTTTCCTGCGGCATGCACGGGGAACGTGCGCACTGCGCGCCTCCAGAAACGTAACTACACGAGGCGGCACCGAAAGAAAGTGAGTCGCAAGCGCAATGCGACCACCCACTGGCCTTCCCAACAGCTCTAGAAACCGACGCAGGTTGCGCCGTGGGCAGCGCCCACGAGGGGAAAACCTCGCTTGATGAGCGTAAAACCACACTCGTAAGACGTCACTCGGCTGGACCCCCAGGGGCGAAAAGCAGCGACGGTCGCCCGCCTGGCAGCACCAAGGGAAAACGCCACCCCCCTGGACCCCCCAAGAGCGCAGCTGAGTGTCGACGGCTGCGCGCCTGTCATCCACAAGAAACCTTCCACAAGAAACCCAACCCTGAGACCCCAGGACGTCTATTGACTTTTGGTGTGGGGACGTCACGCTTTCCAAAGCAAAACCATCGAAACCCAAGAAACCCAGGGCACCATGGAGGCAAGCAGGGTGTTCCTTGGCATGGTCTTCACTGTAGCGCGAAGGTTGCACCACCCGCGGAGGGCGAGGTCTCGCCCGGATCTCCCCGAGACGTCGCTGCGTTCTGCCTCCCGGGAGCGCACGACAGGGGCGCAGTTGGCACCGCCCATGGCGTGGGGTCTCGTCTGGATCACCATAATTCATCCGCTGGACCTCCCAAAACTCACGAGTGTGGCAATGATTGCCCAGTTGGCACTAACCAGCGAGGGCGAGGTCTCCTTTCGACCCGCGTGCAACGTCATCCCGCTGGGCCTCCCAGAAGCTCACGACAGTGGCAACAGCCGCGCTGCAACTCTGGGGTGACGTGTGTATGGACTTCCTCCCTCTTGCACGCCGGACAATTACCCTTTCGGTTGCCCCGAATAGCCACAAGCTGGAGCGGACTGCATCTGCCTCGCCGCTGACGTAAAGAAGGTTCTCGTGTGAATTCCCGCGCAGCCTCACTCCGCTGGGCCTCCCCTAAGCTCACGAAAGCGACCGCAAATGCCCCAAGTAACAGCACCCAGGGAGGGCGAGGTCTCGAACTGGACCCCCACAACGCATGACTCCGCTGGACCTTCCAGGAGCTCGTGAAAGTGGCAGCAATGGCACCGGTGGCAGCGCCCATGGCTGGGGGTCTCGTCTGAACCCCTGTAAATGTCAGCAGAAGACGGCACAGTGTCTTTTCAGATTGGCCTCGCAGCCCCCAACGAGACCCCCGATGGGGCCCAATCCTCCAAGCACCTAACTGGTTCAGTGAGTTTGACCTTCTCGCCTTTTCGCTTCCGATGGGCTTCTGAGGTCTCAAGATGGCTTCAAGATCGCCCAAAAGTGTCCCAAGCGGGCCTCGAAAGACAATCTGTCTTGCTCATACGATCGCAGTCAAGTTACCGCCCTCCCCTTTTTGATCGACGATCTCAAAAATGACCCCTAAGAGAGTTCCTCCTCCTCATCCTCCTCCTCCTCATCCTCCTTCCTCCTTCTCATCCTCCTCCTCCTCCTCCTCCTCCTCCTCCTCCTCCTCCTCCTCCTCCTCCTCATCATCATCATCATCATCATCATCATCATCATCATCATCACCACCACCACCACCACACCCACCACCACCACCACCATCATCATCATCATCATCATCATCATCATCATCATCATCATCATCATCATCATCATCATCATCATCATCATCATCATCATCATCATCATCATCATCATCATCATCATCATCATCATCGTCGTCGTCGTCGTCGTCGTCGTCGTCGTCGTCGTCGTCCTCGTCCTCATCATCATCATCATCATCATCATCATCATCATCATCATCATCATCATCATCCTCATCCTCATCCTCATCCTCATCCTCATCCTCATCATCATCATCATCATCATCATCATCATCATCATCATCATCATCATCATCTTCCTCCTCCTCCTCTTCCTCCTCCTCCTCCTCCTCGTCCTACTCCTCCTCCCAAAGTCCCCATGGGGGCCCCAAAAGAGCCCCAAAGTTGTCTCCAAGAGAACCCCGCGGGCCTCCGAAATGGCCTCGAGAGGGCCAAAGTATGCTCCAAAGAAGATACCAGAAGGCTCCCAGTATAGGAGGAGGATGAGGAGGAGAGGAGGAGGAGAAAGACAAAAAGGAGAAAGAGGGGAGGAGGAGGAGGAGGAGGAGGAGGAGGAGGAGGAGGTGGAAGAGGAGGAAAAAGAAGGCATTTGTGGCTGACTCCTGGGTCTGCTCTGGCTGATCCTGAACTTCGGTTTGACGGCTGTCTCCCGTCGTTGCTCGACTGCTTGTGCCTACACTTACTTGATCAAGGCAACTCGCCTGAGCATCGTTTCTGGATCGGATGGTGGCGCTACGCTTTCTTGGGTACGCAGGCGCGCGAATCTAGTCGGACGCCGCCGGGCAAGCAGGGGCAGGCTATAAAGGAAGGATGTGGCGCTACGCGAAACGTCAAGAATTAGCACGACGGACACAAGTCGTCCACGACGAGGATCAAGGGTCGAGGTTCGAGGAGGATCGACGCCGACGTCTTCCTATTGAAATTGAAGGAATTGGGAGGGTTTGGAAGTGTCGTCGTCACGGCTGGACAGATGCGGCTCCAAAAAGTGGGCAGACTGTACTCCGAAAGGGGTACAGGGATCGATCTTGGATGGACTTCGCGGGCTCGGTACGAAAGAAAGGCGTCCTGGAGCAAAGGGGTCCTGGAATTAGATCGGGCATGTCCCCCTACAGGCAGATAGTGGACGACAAATCAGAAGTACTAAAAAACTGCGTATTGCGATCGAATCAAATTCATAATAGTAGTAATAATGAGAATAATAATGATAATAACGATAATGATAATAATGATACTAATGATGATAATAATAATAAAAATAATAGTCGTAATCATAAGAATAATCATAACATAATAATAATAATGAAGATAACTATATGAATATTAGTATGAATACGAACAAGAATACTATAACTATAAACAAGAAGAAAAAAAAGGTGTTTGACTACTTTGAAATATATTCCCCCTGTGAATGGGCATGCCCGACATCATCCTGGAGGTGGTTCGCCCATCTCCTGCCACGGGGGCCCTCCAGCGGGGGGGGGGCCCGGACCATCGAGCACCGCGCAGGAGGAACGCCTGGTCCCCCGTAAGGGGGGGGGGGCCGAGGGCGGGCGCCCGCTCCCTCTTGGGACCCCGTGCCTCTGGGCGGCGCGCTCGGGAGGGGGCGGGATGAGGGGGGGAAGGGCTTCTGTGAGGAGGCCCTGGGACACGCCAACAAGCAGGCACAAGCAACAGGATTCCCCATGTTTCCCCAGATGTTTTGGGTTTTTGCCTCCCCCCCCCCCCCAATTCCTATATTTCCCCATATTGTCGGGTGAATGGACGATGAGTTGTGTTTGTGTGCTTGTTCCCCTCCTGATTCTTAGAAGCACCCTGCTTCTTGGAAGGCGCTGGCCTTGCATCTACAGATAAGGCCCGCGCCTTCCACAGAAGCAGGGGTGTTTCTAAGAAGCCCTCCCCCCTCCCCCCACCCCCCTTATGCGCGTGGCTGATGCCATCGTGGCTAAATCCACGAGCAGCCAGCGGCTCGAACAGGTCGAGATGGCCGCGAGGGCCGCATTCCTGAGGAGTGGGCAGCCGGCGTCGGGCCTGGGCCGCTCCGAGGCCGCGGGGGCTGCAAGAGCTGCTGCCGAGAAGTGCTCGAGGGGTCCGGGGGCCCAGGTCTCGTCGAAAGGATGTCGCGGCGCCGACGGTCCAGCCCGGGCCCAGGCGCGGCGGAGGTGTGCTCGCCTGTCCCAGCCAGGAACGTGGGGGAGCACACTCTCGCCGTCGGCGGCGAGGCAGAGTCGGCTGAACCAGCGATGAGAGCCAAAGGGGGGCACCGAGAAGAGGATTGGCCAGCGTGCGGGGGGAAGCACACACGCCGCCCCCCCGATGTGGCCCAGCTGGGATCGAGGCAGGCGGATAGCTCGCGCCCCCAGGGGTGCCTCTGCGAGCAGTCGTACCGCTCCTGGGCGCTGGAGAACTGGGCCAGCTCCGACTCGTACTGGGTGCGCATCTCCGCGCCGAAGTTTCGGGCCGCCACCTGGACAGGGCTGAGCCCAAGCGGTGCTCTTCGCTTTCGCCCTGTGTTTCCCGTCACTCCTCGCAGCGCCGTCGGCCCGCCGAGGGACTGCTGAGGTCGCCGGCCCGTCGGCCTTAGGCAATTCGGCTCTTGCGCGGCCCGCTCGGACCTGACTCGCCGCTGGCGCCCTCGCCTGCGGTCGCGACAAAAAGTAGCGCCGTCGCTGCGCCTCTCGGATGCACAAGAGAACGAAAAGCAAGACGGCCCGCGAGATGGCCCGAACACCGCTTGGGTCCAGCCCTGCACCTGGGCGACCTGCTCCTCGGTGGTGTCCAGGCGGGAGAGCTCGATCCAGTGACCCGCGCTGGCCACGAGCTGGCCCCCTGAGGCGTAGGTCAGCGTCACGTGCCCGGCGGCGCCGCGCTTCTCGTCAGGGCCGTCGCCCACGCTGCACTTCATGGCGTCGGGCATGGCGAGGCCGCCAGAGACCTCGCTGACAACGGTCAGCACCTTCAGCACGTAGAGCTCGGTCGCCGCGCGACTCGGGTTCAGCGTGTAGAGGATGGCGATCGGCCCGTTTTCCACCACCACTGCCATAGGCAGGAGAGGGAGGAGGAGGAGGAGGAGGAGGAGGTCCTCATCCTCCCTTCTCCCCCATCCTACCTATGGCAGTGGTGGTGGAAAACTGGCCCATCAGATGGTGTCGCTCATGGCCTTCACTGCCGCTTTGCCCTGCTCCGCGCAGAGCTCGCCGACCACCTGCAGCTGCTGGGGCACCTCCTCGGGGAGCCAAAACCCACCCTCGCAATAACATTAGGTCGGGCATGTCCTCCTACAGACGGGGCTTCGAGGAAGATGGAAAAAATCAACAACAAATAAAAAGAGCCCAGACTATTTTACTCTTTGAGTATTCCTCCTGTAGAGGGACATGCCCGACTTAACAATAATAGAAAAAGAAAAAACGGCGTGAGCATGAACTTTTTGCGCTCCGCGCGGATTTCTAGGATCTGCGCTGGACCCCCCTCCCTGACGCGCGGCGCGCGCCAGGGGTGGCGCCAGAGGCGCCGCCGGGGGGCCCAGCATGGATCTAAGAAACCCGCGCGGAGCGCCGAAAGTTTGCTTATGCCGTTGTTCCTTCTTCGACAGAAGCACCCCGACAAGCAAAGCCATACAATAGGCGCACCCAAGGAAGGAACGGAACAGGGGAGGGCTGTTTCGTAAACGCCCAGGGCCGTTTCGTAAGCGCCACTTATCGGAGTCGGGGTGGTGTTTCCTCTCTTGACTCCTTCACCTGCAGCTCCGCCGGCAGGAACTCCAGCACCATCTGGCCGGTGCAGCCCTGGCGCAGCCTCGAAAACGGGTTCGGGCCCAGGTGCTCCTCCAGAGGCCTCCCGAATGGGGTCCGAGCAGATGGGGACGAGGATCGCGCCGCATCGCCAATGCATCGCCAATGCAGCAGCGATGCATCGGCGACGCATCGGCGACGTCGGCGTGGAGAACATCGGGCGCCACGTGGAGCCGCATCGCCGATGCCTTGGCAATGCGGCGCGATCCTCCGGACCCCATCTACCCAGAACCCCGTCTGGGAGGCCCAGATCCTCCGACCACTCGGCGATGAGGGCCTTGAGGCTGAAGTCGGAGAACATGATGGTGAAGCCTCGATTCACCGCCAGCCCCGCGAGAAGCATGGTCGGGGCCTGCGCCCTCGTGGCTCCCCTGCTGCGCGGGAAGCCCTGGTCGCTGCAGCCGCTGCAACACTCCCAGTTCAGAGTGACGCCGTCGGCTGGCACGCTCTGGATGTCCTCCAGGAGCTCCGCCCAGGTCGACGGGGCGGCTGGGGGCTTCTGGTCGCCGTTCAGAAGGTCGTGGAGCCTGCCCACGTCGCAGCACAGCATGCTGTACGTGCTGATCCGCTCGCCCGGCACGGTCACAGGCTCCACCTCTAGGCAAGCGCGTTCCGCTACTCGCAAAGAGGCTACTCGCAACTTGGCCCGGATCCGCCATGGGGGATTTGCGATACCTTGCATCGCGGCAGACGTGTCTTTTTCGGACGCTTGCGAGTAGGCACTTTGCGGGTAGTGCCGGGCCGGGCGAAAGGGGGGGATAGAAAAGCAGGGGGGTGAGAATCAGCTCACGTAGCTCAGAATCAGCGCCTCCCGGCGCCGGGAGGCGCCCACGTATCGAGGAACGGGCCCGGCGGCGGGGCCGAAACCGGCTGCGCGCAGCA
This sequence comes from Prorocentrum cordatum, assembly GCA_963575745.1. Classification (NCBI taxonomy): domain Eukaryota; class Dinophyceae; order Prorocentrales; family Prorocentraceae; genus Prorocentrum; species Prorocentrum cordatum. The sequence continues at coordinate 36,927 of CAUYUJ010007171.1, forward strand.
GATGTCGTACCTCCCCCTTTCCCTGTCCCCCCCCTTTGGCTCGGCCCGAGAGTGGAACGCGCTCGGGGAGCCTCGCGGAAGTTCTCGTCGAACGACGTGCCCTCGGAGATGTTGACGACCACGCCCACCAGCTTGGCCTGCTCGCCCGAGCCCGAGGCGAACAGCCGCTGGGGCCCCTCGCCCGGCTGGCTCCTCGACGCCTGGCCGAAGAACTTCCCCCCTCCTCCCTCCTCCCTGCCTCCCTCCTCCCTGCCTCCCTCCCTCCCTCCTCTCTCCCTCCCTCCCCACCCTCCCTCCTCCCTCCTCGCTCCTCCCCCCTCCCTCCTCCTCCCCCCTCCCTCCTCCCCCCTCCTCTTCCTCCTCCCTCCTTCTCCTGATCCTTCCTCCTCCTCCTCCTCCTCCTCCCTCCTCCTTCCTTGCCCTCCCTCCTCCTCCTCCTCCTCACAGGACACTGTTTCTGCCCCGGCGCCTGGCCGAAGGCCTTCCCTGGCCCGAGGCTCAGCACCGGCGGCGACTGCACCACGGTGTACTGCTTCTGCGTCGCGGCCTGGCTGAAGGCCTTCTTCAGCCCCAGGCTCTGACCTGCCGGCGTCTGCACCACAGGATATTGTTTCTGCGTCGGGGCCTGGCTGAAGGCGCTCCCCAGCCCTGGGCTCTGCACTGCGGGCGTCTGCATCACAGTGTACTGCTTCTGCGTCGGGGCCTGGCTGAAGGCGCTCCCCAGCCCTGGGCTCTGCACTGCCGGCGTCTGCACCACAGTATGCTGCTTCTGCGTCGCGGCCTGGCCGAAGGCGCTCCCCAGCCCTGGGCTCTGCACTGCCGGCGCCTGCACCACGGTATACTGCTTCTGCGTCGCGGCCTGGCCGAAGGCGCTCCCCAGCCCTGGGCTCTGCACTGCCGGCGCCTGCACCACGGTATACTGCTTCTGCGTCGCGGCCGCCGCATCGGTGACCCCGCTCGCGCCGGAACTTCGCGACGACGCGGAGCTCTGCGAACCAGAGCTGTTGCAGGAGCCGAGCAGCTGGGTCATGCTCTGGAACATGATGTCGGCGGAAGAGCTCGGAGGCAGGAGGCAGGCAGGCGGCGGTGGCGGGACTGCCCCTGAGCCGGTACTTGTGGGCCCATGGAGAAGGAGCGGCAGTCGCAGCAGCAGCAGCAGCAGCAGCAGCAGCAGCAGCAGCAGCAGCAAGACTGGACTGGGCCCGTCAGGGCAGCAGCGGCAGAAGAGGGGGAAGGGGGCGGGGAGGACAGGGGGGGCACGGCAAGGGGGGCACGCAGAAGGACGGGGAGAGCAGGACGGGAAGAAGGCGGGAGAGGGGGAGCGGGAGAGGACGGGAAGAGGAGGGTGCAGGATGAGGATGAGGATGAGGATGAGGATTCTCCCGCATCGGCGCAAGCGAGCAGTCTCCGGGCGGCGGCCGCGGCGCGCGTGCGCGAGGGGGCCCGAAAGTGTGCGGGCCCGCCCAGCGCGCGCGGGCCGTGCGGCACCGCTCTCAGACGGTGAGCTCCGTCTGGCCGCCGAGGAGATCGGCGGAGCAGCGCCGCAGGTCAGCCTTGTGAAAGGAGGGGGGGAGAGGTGGGGGGCCGAGAAGCTGCAGAGACTGCTAGGGCGCGAGAGGCTGGAGAATAAGAGCGTGCATTCTCCCGCATCGGCGCAAGCGAGCAGTCTCCGGGCGGCGGCCGCGGCGCGCGTGCGCGAGGGGGCCCGAAAGTGTGCGGGCCCGCCCAGCGCGCGCGGGCCGTGCGGCACCGCTCTCAGACGGTGAGCTCCGTCTGGCCGCCGAGGAGATCGGCGGAGCAGCCATGCCCAGGCTCAAAGCCCTTGCGAAGTGACAAGGTTTCGGCGGGCGGCCGCAGGGTGAAAGTGGGGCCACGCAGTAGGGCCGGCATTCAGTAAGGCAGCGACAAGAGAGGCGACCTGAGCACAAAGGGGGGGCTCAGGGAGGGGCGGACGGCTAGAAGAGCCGAGCAGGCCGTATTGACACGCGGTGCGCCAACCGCCGAAAGCAAATGGATTCACCGAGTACGGAAGCCGCACTGCCCGAAGGGTGGGAGCGGATCGGTGAGACCCAACAGCTTAAAATTTCTGCCATGGCAAACGCAGCGTTGCCGGCTGAAGCGATTCTCCGCTACTACCGCCCTCAGCCGTCGCCCACATAGCGCGTGAGAGTTAGTGCTGCTGGCGGTAGTGCTGGCGCCAATGCTAGTGTCGGTGCTGGCGTAGACGCCCGCGCCGTAGCCGGCATAGGCGCAGGCGCCGGTGCAGCCGCAGCCAATGTTGGCATTGGTGCAGGCGACGGTGCTGGCCTCAGTGCTGGCATAGGCGCTGGCGCTGGTGCTGGCGTAGGCGAAGGCGCTGGTGCTGTCGCCGACAGTGCTGGCGTTAGTGCTGGCGTCGGTGCTGGCGTAGGCGCTGCCGTAGGCGCTGGTGCTGGTGCCGGCGCAGGCGCAGGCGTCGGCGCTGCAGCCGCCACTGCTGGCGGTAGTGCTGGCGACAGTGCTGACGTCGGTGCTGGCGTAGGCGTTGGCGCTGGTGCCAGCGTAGGCGCAGGCGCCGGTACTGCCGCCGTCAGTGCTGGCGTTAGTGCTGGCGTCGAAGCTGGCCTCGGTGCTGGCGTAGGCGCTGGCGCTGGTGCTGGCGTAGGTGCAGGCGTCGGTGCAACCGCCTTCAGTGCTGTCGGTAGTGATGGCGTCGGCGCTGGCGTAGGCGCTGGCGCTGGTGCCGGCGTAGGCGCAAGCGTCGGTGCGGCCGCCGTCAGTGCTGGCGTTAATGCTGGCGCCGGTGCTGGCCTTGGTGCTGGCTGAAGCGCTGGCGCTGGTGCCAGCGAAGGCGCAGGCGTCGGTGCTGCCACCGTCATTGCTGGCGTTAGTGCTGGCGTCGGTGCTGGCCTCGGTGCTGGCGTAGGCGCTGGCGCTGGTGACGACGTAGGCGCAGGCGTCGGCGCTGCCGCCGTCAGTGCTGGCGTGAGTGCTGGCGTCGGCGCTAGCCTCGGTGCTAGCGTAGGCGTTGGCGCTGGTGCCGGCGTAGGCGCAGTCGCCGGTGCTGCCGCCGACGGTGCTGGCGTTGGTACTGGCGCCGGTGCTGGCCTCGGTGCTGGCGCTGGCGCTGGCGCTGGTGCTGGCGTAGGCGCAGGCGTCGGTGCTGCCGCCGTAAGTGCTGGCGTTGGTGCTGGCGCCGGTGCTGCCCGTGGTGCGGGCGTAAGCGCTGGCGCTGGTGCCCGCGTAGGCGCAGGGGTCGGTGCAACCGCCACCAGTGCTAGCGTGAGTGCTGGCGCCGGCGCTGGCCTAGGGCTGGCGTAGGCGCTGGCGCTGGTGCCGGCGTAGGCGCAGGCGCCGGCGCTGCAGCTGTCAGTGCTGACGTTAATGCTGGCGTCGGTGCTGGCCTCGGTGCTGGCTGAAGCGCTGGCGCTGGTGCCGGCGTAGGCGCAAGCGTCGGTGCGGCCACCGTCAGTGCTGGCGTTAGTGCAGGCGTCGGTGCTGGCCCCAGTGCTGGCCTAAGTGCTGGCGCTGGTGCCGGCGTAGGCGCAGGCGCGCAGGCGTCGGTGCAACCGTCGCCAGTGCTGGCGTGAGTGCTGGCGCCGTGCTGGCCTTGGTGCTGGCGTAGGCGCTGGCGATGGTGCCGGCGTAGGCGCAGGCGCCGGCGCTGCAGCGTGCGGCCGCCGCCAGGGCTGGCGTTAGTGCTGGCGTCGGTGCTGGCCTTGGTGCTGGCTGAAGCGCTGGCGCTGGTGCTGGCGTAGGCACAGGCGTCGGTGCCGCCCCCGTCAGTGCTGGCGTTAATGCTGGCGTCGGTGCTGGCCCCGGTGCTGGCCTAGGTGCTGGCGCTGGTGCCGGCGTAGGCGCGGGCTCCGCACCTGCCGCCGTCAGTGCTGTCCAGCCCCGCAGAAGGCCGGGCGAAAAAGAGAGTGAAACTCACGCGCGAAGAAGGAGAGCCGCGCGATCTGCGGGCGGGGGGCTCCTCAGCCCCACGCCCGACCCGCGTCGCGCCAGGAACCCCGCGAGTCGACAGGCTCGCCTGCGGAAGGCGAACGCTCTGGCGAGGGTAAGGGGGCTCGCCGAGGCTCGCCGCACTCCTTCCGTCGGCGTAGGCGGCCGAGGGGAGCGACCCCTCGGTAGCGCGGGGAAAGCCACTCTGGGAGACCCCGAACGCCAGGTCCGCGAAAGCGGCGGCGGCGGCAGCGCTGGAGGTAACCCCGGGCGCAGGCGGCGCTCGTGCGGAGACATGCGCGCTGCTGGCCTTGGCCTTCCCCCCCTGCGGCGCGTGTCCCTCCCTGCGGTGCCGTGGCCGCCTCGCTGGAAGGGCGCGCGCCTACAGGGCGGTCGGTGGCCGCCTCGGAACGGGCGCGCTTCTCGCGAGGGAGAGGGCGCGTTTTGCTCGTCGGAGATCCTGCTGCGCACCTGGAGCGGGGCACGTGGCCCCAGATGCGAGCGTTCGCCGTGCGGCGAGCGCGGCGGCCAGGTGCCAGGGCAGCCCCCCCAGGTGCAGGGGCAGCCACCCCCCAGGTGCGTGGCCAGCGGGGAGAGCTCCGCGCTGCTGACCCTTGCCTCCCTGCTTAGCGCGGGCCAAAGCATTGGCCGCAGGCCCCTCGCCCGCGGCAGGGGCGCTCGCGCTGGAGGCGCACTCGCAAGCGGCGGCCTGGAGGAGCGTGGACTTGGCGTCACATAACTCCTTCCAGCGGCGAGCTCGGTCGGCCAGCTCCGCGCCGCTGAGCCCTGGCGGGGCCTTGTCGGGGTGAACGGCGACAGATATCCGCCTGAAGGCGGCTTGCACAGCCTGTCTGCCGCCGCTCTCGCTTACCCCGAGCAGCTCACGGGCGCGGCTCAAGCGCACCGCGCGTTGAAAGGTGCGCGCGGACGCCTCGGCACGGCCCGAGAGAGCCTCGGCAAGTCCCTGGCGCGTCGCGCCCCGACCTATGGCAGCCGGGGGGGCCGACATGGCCTTGGAGCTGGAAGCTAGGCCCGGGCGAGCCTTGGCGCGGGGCGCGTCGAAGGCCGCCCCGGCAGACGGAGCGCTGGCGGCAGCGCCCGCGGGCGCGCCCAGGGCATCAGCGGCGGCTTTGGGCGCGGCGGCAGGGTTGCCGAACATGGCGATCCGTAGGCCCTTGGGGCTGCTGGCGGAGGTATCCGCGGCGGCGCTGTCGCGCGGGCCGCGGGCGGCTGCCTCGGTGGCTGGTGGTGGGGCGCTGGCGGCAGCCCCGCTAGCGCCGGAGGGGTCAGCAGACTCTCCCTCGGCGCCGTCCGAGGATACGGCCATCCCAACGCCCCGCGCGGCTGGGGAGACGGCCGCAAAGCCGAGGCGCCCGCACCTTGCGGGGCCTCGCGCCAAAAGAAAGGCGACGAGGCGGCCCCACAAACAGGTCGGATAAGGTGCACGGGAGTCCGCATAAGCTATGCAATCAAAGCGTTGGAAATCACCGTTTTCAGCTTCCACGAGCCAAGCGGGAGGAGCCCGGGAGGGAGGTCGAACGGGTCGATTCCTCGTAGGGTCATCGGCGCGATGAACGTCCGTGGGCACATACAAGCCGCCCATGTAGAGCCCTCCGCCAATAATATAAGGCAACATGGTAGCAAGAACATGAGACAATGCTGGTGAGCTGCTCCGACCATGGGCGGATGCACCCAAAGCAACCTTCGAATCGAGCAAAATTGGAATGCGAGAGTTTGGAAGGCGAACACAACAATATTTGCACAGGCTCTTATAAACGGTTGTTTCAAGGATATTGATGTGCCGAGGCATGCGGAACTCCCATTTATACGCTAAGCGAAAGCGAAGCGACTCCGACAGTTCGGTGATCCAGCGCGGCGCGACGGGGGGCTCAAGAGACATGAGCCCCAGGTCGCGATGCAGCTGGGTCAGCTCAGGGCCAACAGGTTCACCGCGCTCAAGAACAGCGAGGAGGCTGCGATTATGAAGCATCGTATGCCACCCCCCGAGCTCCGACCTGCGCCACAGCTCCGAGGAGAGCTGCGGGGTGATCGGAGCGCGGACCACTCCCCCCCAGCCGAGGGACGCGTCCGTACCGAACACCTCGGGGCAAGGTTGCGCCCGGAGGTCGGTGATAGCCGTAAAGGCTAAGAAAGTGCAAGCCAAAAGCTCGTCGCGAACGGAAGGAGGCAAATCGTATTCAATGCCATCCTCGGTGGCCAGCCGCGACAAAAAGTTGTAGACGTGCGTGAAAATGGCCAGCAGTGGACGGCGATAAAGAAACACCTGGACCCAGCAGCCTACAAGAGAGGCTAGGAGGGAGCGCGTCGTGATGCCAAGGTAGATTTGAATCAGAGTCAGCCTGCACAAAGCGACCGTCCGCACCAGAGGAGCGCAGACGATACCGATGCGCCCTTCTACCTCGGCACCCACGACGACCTTGTGCGTTTCGCCGCGCGCGCGCTTGCCTGGGTGCTGCACCAAGCCGACGCGGGGGTAGCCTTCATCACAGGCGGCAAAGACCTCGCGATCGCGACGACGAGGGTCGTCGGGGCGAGGAGCGGAGCCGTGCCACGAGAGCTTTTGGAAACCAGTATGGTCATCAATATTCAGCATCTCGACAAACGGTCCCCGCGGAAAGGGCGAGCGGTGGACAACCTGCTCGTGAGGCCGCAAGGCCCCGAAGCTGTGCAAGACGCCCTCGTGTGCGGAGTTGGCAATCTCCACCGCCATGTTGTCGCCCATAGCCAGAGCATTCAGGCAGGGAGCGACGTCCAAACCCTCGAGCTCGGGGCGCCAAGCTCGGAAGGCTTTGAAGCGGGATGAAGGCAACCGAACGCGAAGGGCGTTGCGCCTGGCGCGCGCAGGAGGGACGCGGAAGGTGTAATAGAACTCCCGTAAGTCGTCGCAGGAAACCGCTAGCCACTCCCCTGGCTCCAAACCAAGGCGGCAGAGCAGAAAGCCCTGGCCGAGGCGCTGGGTGCTGGACGAGATGGAGGCACAGCGGCTGTTCACGACCGTGGGGTTCAGGATCAGCCTGTCACAATCGCTGTCCTTAGGTACTCTGAAAGCTCCGCAGGCTTCATCCCAGGCGAGGTCAGAAGCGGGAGTCAGGTACAGAGCGCCGCAGGCATCCCACTTCTGGAGCAGGGCCCACAGCTCAGAGCGGTCCATGTGGACGCGCGCCCCCTTTTGGCCGGGAGGCCACTCTGACGACGGGAGCCGCATCACCTCTGGGTCGAGGAACGCCTCGCGAACTCGAGCGTCGGAGAGGAAGGGAGTAGGATCAAACGTTGGCGAATAATCCCACTTGATGCGGGACGCCCTGACTTTTAAGTCGAAGGGCTCGGCCTGGGTGGAGTCCCAAGCCGCCGCAGAAGCCAGCGAATCAGGCACAGGAGGGGCGCTGGTCGGGCAGTGCCGCATGGGGGCAGGCACGGAGGAGGAGGAGGTGAAGGAGGCCTCCAGAGCTGCAACATGGGTGGCCAGGCCATGGAGCGAGACCTCAGTAGAGTCGAACTTGGCGAAGGCTCGACCAAGGTCGCTCTTGCCCCCGCGGGCAAGGCGAACTGCGATCCGGCACAAGCGCTCAATACGAGTGCGAATGCCCTCCTGGCAGGGCGTGGCCGTCGTCCGCACCTGAGCCTCTAAGGGAGCGAGGCGGGGCTGGCCCAAGGTGAGCCAGTTTAGCGCAACAACGGCATGTTGCGCTAAGGTGCGGGCTGCGCGCCTCAGCCTCCATCGTTCTCTGCGCCTCCCCGACAAGCCGTCGGGCGGGGGACCAAGAGACGGGGCTGGAGGGCACGGCCATGGATCGCGGGGAGGCGGCTCCAACTGATACGAACCGTCCCGAACCGACGCGCCGATAGAAGTGCGGGTGAAAGAAGCCAGAGAACACCGAGCACCCATCCCAACCTGGGCCAAAGCAGCGGCCCAGTGGGTGACATCGATGTTCGCGCCCGGGAAAAGGCGCAGCAAGGCAGATAGGTCCGCGACAAAGGGCGCGACCTTGGAAAAGGAAAGTGTGGTGCCGGCAGGCGCAGGCGGCCTCGGGCCTAAATCCCCTGCGGACAGGTCAACGCGAGAGGCATCGGAACTGGCGGCGGCCCCTGAGGACAAGTCAACTCGAGGGGCCGGTGGCACGGTAGTGACCCCTGAGGACAAGTCAACTCGAGGGTAGTTCCCACTGGCAACAGAACCGAAGGAGGCGAGAGGCCGCGCGCCTAAGTCCCCGTCGGCAGGGGCTTCGGCAACACGGTGAAACTGGCCAAAATGACCATGAGGCTCAGAGGGGGGACCTCGAACCGAGCGAGAGACGCGACAGCGGAACGAACTCCTCCCTGCGGGGCCGCACCAGCATCGCTGGAAGAGCGCATTCCTACTCTCGCGGCCTCGCTCAGCCCAGGCACGCCTCGCAGCGGCAGCGGCATCGCCTGCAACGATTCGCCGCGGCTGCGACCCTCGGCCGAGGCTGGGCTCGCCTTGAGCTGCTGCGGCTGCTCGGGCATTGTCGGCACCTTGGGAATGCGAGGAAACTGCTCCGGGGCCTCGGCCTTCCGCTCGGCCGCGATACGCGTGTGGAAGGACTGCAGCTCTTTGACGTACTGGCAGATGAGAGCCAGATCGAGAGCCGTCTGGGGCGCCTCGGCAGGCGGCCCCAGTACGTCCCCTGCGACCCCCTCGGCGAAGCCGGCGACCGCAGCGGGGTTGGCCGGCCCGGGTGGCGGGGGGACGCGCGCGGGAGGGGCAAGCGGGAGCGCCTGCGGAGGGGCGCTCGACCGAGCCTTCCCCCACGCTGAGACGAGCGCCGAGGCTGGGGTCCCAGCGCGCAGCTGGACGCGCTGAGGTGGCGCAGGAGTCCTGGCCAACGTGGCCAAGATCCCGAGTGGCAGGAGACCCAGACGAACCGCCACGTCGGCGAAGGGCTGGGGCACCTCTAGCCTCGCGGAGGGCGCCCCTTGAGCGACGCGAGGCGCACGGCCGTGAAGGCGGTTCCCGCCCTGGAGGGGGCAGAAAACCTGGAAGACACGGCGAAGCGGCCATAGGACGGCTGCGCGGCGGCGTGCCCAAATCGCGAGTTGTGGCGGGGGCCGAGGGATCGGTGCGACCCGTGCTCTGTGGCGCCGAAGCAGCGGCGTCGGGAAGGCGAGTACCAGCTACCTCGAAGCCATTTGCACCAGCAGCAAAAGCTTCCAGCGTAGCGCCCGACAACGAGGGGGCTGATCCTGGCAGGGACGCGGGGGGGCCCCCGCGTACCCCGAGCGACCAAGGCAGGTCGCGGGAGCTCGAGCCGGACACACTGCTCGCAAGAGGCCTTGCGGTCACAAGACAGGCGTGAGTAGTGTCCGACGACGCCGACGTTGGCCTCCCGCGTAGCCCGAGAGAGTGCAAGACGGCGAGGGCGCTCGCACGGGAGGCACCAGACGCAAGCGGCTCCCTTGGAGGCAGGGGTGGGGCCCCTAAGCAGGGGATCGCCCACTGCCAACTTTCGCTGTCAGGAAGTGGAAACCCAACCGCGGCGTCGGTCGAGCAACGGTTGTGCGGCGGCGGCACCCGAGCGCCCGCCTCCAGGCCAGTGAGGCCAGGAGGAGGCCCCACCTGCCAGACCGTGGGGCCCGGCAGCGCCTCGAACCCAGGCGGCGGGTGGAAGGACAACACTGTCGAAGCGCTCCCTGGCGTAATCGCTGGCGCTGGTGCCGGCGTAGGCGCAGGCGTCGGTGCTGCCACCGTCACTGCTGGCGCTAGGGCTGGCGTCGGTGCTGGCCTCGGTGCTGGCGAAGGCGCTGGCGCTGGTGCCGGCGTGAGCGCAGGCGTCGGTGCCGCCGCCGTCAATGCTGGCGTAAGGGCTGGCGTCGGTGCTAGCGCTGGTGCTGAAGCTGGCGTCGGCACAGGCGTCGGTGCTGTCGCCGTCAGTGTTGGCGTTAGTGCTGGCGTCGGTGCTGCCCTCGGAGCGGGCCGAGGCGCTGGCGTTGGTGCCGGCTTAAGCGCAGGCGTCGGTGCTGCCGCCGTCATTGCTGGCGTTACTGCTGGCGTCGATGCTGGCCTCGGTGCGGGCGGAGGCGCTGGCGCTGGTGCTGGCGTAAGCGCAGGCGTCGATGCTGCCGCCGTCAGTGCTGGCGTCGGTGCTGGCCTCGGTGCGGGCGTATGCGCTGGCGCTGGTGTCAGCGTGAGCGCAGGTGTCGGTGCCGCCGCCGTCAGTGCGGGCATTCGTGCTGGCGTCGGTGCTGGCCTCGGCGGCTCCAACCCTGGAGGGGGCAGGCAGGCGTAGACTGCGGTGGCGGCTGAGGGAGCGGTACGAGCCCCTCCCTGCGGGGCCGCAACAGCATCGCTGGCAGGGCGCATACCTACTCCTGCAGATCCGTCGAACACCGCAGCGTCCGCCGCTAGGGGTGAATGAGGCTCCGCGCGAAGCAGCTTGGCGACGACCGCCGAATGAGCGAGGCTTGGCGGCGGAACAACGGCCGGCGGCCCACCTGGAGGAGAGGGCGGGGTCCGCAGCAGCGGGAACGACGCGGGCCCACCGACTGAAACGTCAAGGCCCGGAGGCGGCCCAGTCTGCCTGACCGCCAGCCCCGGTGGCAACGGGCCCAAACCTGGAGGTGCGCGAATGTCAACGCCTCCGGCGGTCCGAGCAGAAACGTCGGCGGAAGTGGCCGCGGCGATGCCTCTAGACGAAGGCCGGGAACCCGCAGCGGCGGCACAGCCCGTGTGCCCCGCGACTGAAGCCCCCCCGCCCACGGTGGAGCAGGCGGGGCCCAGGAATGGGTCGTCATGCCCAGCGGCATAGGTGAGCCAGGTGGCGGTGTAGAGGCAAGAAGAAGGAGTGAGGGGGAGGTTAGCAGGAAGGTCCCCCTCCAGATCCTGCCTCCTGGGCGCGATTATCTTCGCTGCGCACCATTCTGCTGCATCGGCTTTCAAGGAGCTGTGCGCAAGTCCAGCGGGAGAAGAGTGCACCCTGGCGGGCAAGGCATGCGCGGCGGCTGGGACCCTCGGATCTCGTGCGATCTCGGGCTGCTCGAGTCTCGCAGCACATGGCGTGCAAGCTCCTCCTCGTCCTCCTCCAGTCCTCTCATGGGTCCCCCACTCCGCCACCCCGAAGGTAAAAGGGGAAGAATGGCAGGAGAAAGGAGGAGGGGTTTGAGGCAGCGCAGGCGTCGAACCCGTCGAGGGGCGCCAGGTCGGCGGATCGGCACCGCAGAAGACTGGATGTGCAGCCGCAAAAGCCGTTGGCCAGGAAGCCATTGGCGACAGGCGCCTGTAGGACAGGTGGCCTGACGAGCGCGTGAGCGTCCCGCCTGCAGGCAAGCGGCCTGCAGGGACGGAATGGCGCGAGCCAAACCTCAAGAGAGGGAGCGCGTGCCAGCACGCACCCGAACGGGAAAAGAACCCCGTGATGCTGCCGACTGGTCGCACGGGACAGTCGGACTCACCCCACACGAGGGCGGATCGACGGGAAAGTGGACCCCGTGCAAACCCGCGATCGAGGGGGGAGAGTGGACCACCGCCTTGGGCGGCGGCCCACGCGTGGTCCGAGACGACGGCCGCCACCGCGAAGAGGACGATGTTGACCTGAGCGGCGGGGGCCGGCGCAGGCCCCTGGCGCCCCCCGCCGCGCGGGCGCGGAGGGGGGCGGAGGGGGCCGAAGCGGGGCAAGCTCGGGCCGAGAAGCTGCAGAGACTGCTAGGGCGCGAGAGGCTGGAGAATAAGAGCGTGCATAAGGAGGA
>CAUYUJ010007172.1:2500-20460 GCA_963575745.1 Prorocentrum cordatum
TAGCCCTATAGCCGTACAGCCCTATAGCCCAATAGCCCAATAGCCCAATAGCCCCATAGCCCCATAGCCCTATAGCCCTATAGCCCTATAGCCCTATAGCCCTATAGCCCTATAGCCCTATAGCCCTATAGCCCTATAGCCCTATAGCCCTATAGCCCTATGATCCTAACGCCCTATAGCCGTATATAGCCCTGTAGCCTTATAGCCCTATAGCCCGAATAGTCTTATAGCCCTTAGCCCTACAGCCCTATAGCCCTGTAGCCCTATAGCCCCATAGCCCTAAAGGCTTCTTGCCCTAAATCCCTATGGCCACATCGCCCTATAGCCCTATAGCCCCATAGCCCTAAAGCCCTAAAGCCCCATAGCCCCCCCAAAATTCTGATTTGGGTTTTTCTCTGGTATCATGATGATGATGATGATGATGATGATGATGATGATGATGATGATGATGATGATGATGATGATGATGATGATGATGATGATGATGATGATGATGATGATGATGATGATGATGATGATGATGATTTTTTTTCCTCGACATCAAGACCAATTATGCAATTGGTGGTCCGTCGCAGAGAGCATAACAGAGTCATGTCCCGTTAAACCCGCGTGGGGCGAGTGCACTCGGGGTGCTTCGACGCACAGCCAGAGACCGTGTATCTAGCTTGCATGCGAGCGGGTGCTTACGAAAGACTGGCGGTGGCCGATCCGAGTCGCAAGTAATTCAAAGCTCCATTACACGCAGGCGAGCGGGTGCCCGAGTCACTTAGCGTAAAAAAGATGCAAATATGGCCGTGGCATCTTCGATGCCTCGTTGGCGGCGCCCACAATCTCCTCAAGAGGGGGCAGGCATGCGGTGGATGCGCCCTGCGATCTGCGTAGGCCCGTATAGGAGAAAAAAAATGGGACAGCGACTGCACAGTGAGGATGCGGCGGGCACCATCCTACATCCTACGCCCCGTCGACCTTGGCCATGTGCTTGATCGGGTCAACGACACGGCACGAATAGCCCCACTCGTTGTCGTACCAGGCCACGAGCTTCACGAACGTGGGGTCCAGCATGATGCCCTCCTTGGAATCGAAGGTGCTGGAGATGGGGCACGTCTCGAAGTCGGTGGACACGAGAGCCTCGTCGCAGTAGCCCAAGTATCCCTTCATGTCGCCCTCGGAGCGCCTCTTGATCTCGGCGCAGATCTCCTCGTAGGTCGTCGCCTTCTCCCGCTCACAGGTGAGGTCCACGACCGACACGTCGATGGTGGGCACGCGGAAGGCCATGCCCATGAGCTTGCCCGCCCCCTCTGGAAGCCAAAGATGAGAATCTTGTTGGACGCCATGTAGGAGTGCATGCAGTAATGCCGGAGGGCCTGCGCTTTCATGTTCATCTGGCAGAACGTTGCTCAGGGGCTCGTCGTTCTTTATGAAGTCGCCGTCCTGCCAGAAGCCATAGCAGGTCTCGACGAAAGGCTTCGGCTGCAGGCCGTGCGTGGTCAACACGCAGGGCGAGTCCGCCATGCGCGAACTGACAACCACCTTCTCCGCCTTGTCGCCCAGCACCTCCTTCATCAGCTTCGTCAGCGGCTCGAACTCCGCCTTCAGCTCCTCCAACTTCTTCTTCTCGTCCTCGTCCTCGAGGTCCAAACCTTCCTTGGTCGTCGCCTTGAGCTTCTTGCCGTCGAACTCCTTCAGCTGCTGCACGGGGTACTCATCGATGGGATCGGTCATGTAGAGGACCTCAAGACCCTTCTTGCGCAGCGTTTCCAGGAAAGGCGAGGACGACACCGCTGCGATGCTCTCCCCCGTACTGTAGTTAATGTCATTCTGCCCCTCCTTCATGCGGTCCACATACTCCTTCAGGCTGATCATCTCATCTCCAGATTTCGAGGTGTGGTAGCGCATAAGCTCCGCGACCTTGGTGCGGTTGGTGGAATCTTCGTGCACGCCAAGCTTGAGGCGCTTGCCGAACTGCTCGGGGAACTTCTTGTAGTCGTCCTTCTTCTCGGCGATCTCCGCAAACATCTCGAGGCACTTCTTGACGAGATTCTTCTTGATCACTCGCAAGATCTTGTTCTGCTGCAGCGTCTCGCGGGAGATGTTCAGTTTGATGATGGTGTCGACCACCAGGCCAGGCCCGTCGAACAGGCGCAGGTGCTGCGGCGGGACGTAGATGTCGTAGATCTTGTCGTAGCCGACGTCACCCATCCCCTGGTTGTTCCCGATTCTGAGGATCAACACGGTGCACATCATGGCGCGGCTGTTCGTGATGTTGCGGTCGAGCAAGGCCGATTGCCCTTCTTCACGTCGGACTCGACACGGTGCGGCGTGCAGAGCACGCGCGCCGGTGCACATCGCCCTGCGCGGGTGTGGTGCTTGGCCCTAAGCAGACTGCGAAAGCAAGGGGGGGCGCGTCCTCTGTGGCCGCTGCGCCTCCGATGATGATGATGATGATGATGATGATGATGATGATGCTGATGATGATGATGATGATGATGAGGAGGAGGAGGAGGAGGAGGATGAGAATGAGGATGAGGATGAGGATGAGCATGAGGATGAGGAGGATGAGGAGGATGAGGAGGATGAGGAGGATGAGGATGAGGATGAGGATGAGGATGAGGATGAGGATGAGGATGAGGATGAGGATGAGGATGAGGATGATGATGATGATGATGATGATGTGATGATGATGATGATGCTGATGCTGATGCTGATGATGATGATGATGATGATGATGATGATGATGATGATGATGATGGATGATGATGATGATGATGATGATGATGATGATGATGATGATGATGATGATGATGAGGAGGAGGAGGGAGGAGGAGGAGGAGGAGGAGGAGGAGGAGGAGGAGGAGAGGGAGGAGGAGGAGGAGGAGGAGGAGGAGGACGAGGAGGAAGAGGAGGAGGAGGAGATGAGGGGGAGGACGTGGAGGAGGAGGAAGAGGAGGAGCAGGAGGTGGAGGATGTGGAGGGAGGAGGAGGAGGATGAGGAGGATAAGGATGAGGATGAGGATGAGGATGAGGATGATGATGAGGAGGAAAAGGGGGAAGAGGACGAGGAGGAGGAGGAGGAAGAGGAGGAGGAGGAGGAGGAGGAAGATTAGGCGGAGGAGGAGGAGGAGGAGGAGGAGGAGGAGGAGGAGGAGGAGGAGGAGGAGGAGGATGACCCTCCACCTCTGCCCTGCTGGTCAGTCCGATGACCACGCCCTGCTTTTTGCGCGGAGCGTCTCTTGGCATCGAGTGGCGGCTGCGCCTGGTCTCGCCCCCGTCCCTGCCTCGGCGCGCCCTGGGTGTGCACGGCGCTTTTTGTGCTCGCGCCCCGTGGCTTGATCTGTTCCTCGGGGGAGGGGGAGAAAATCAGAGGAGGACAAGGTGCCCATGCCGCCACCCATCCCTCGTTTTTGGCTTTCTGGGCCTCCTGGGAAGCCCTCGTCGCCACCGCTGGATTCGCCTTTCAGCGGGTGCGCCTCGCCGAGAACCTTCTGGGGGTGCCCGAATCATCCCGAACGGCCGCCGGAGGCCCGAGCGGTGGCCCGAAAACAGCGAGCCCTCGAGCCCTGGAACCCTCGATCAGAGGAGAAAGAGATACCGATACCGCTGTTCGTCCTGGAAAGCCCTTGTCGCCGCGGCTGGATTCTCGTCGGACTTCTGGTCAGAGCGCATCTTGGGAGTGGTCCTGGGAGCTGGCGGTACCGGCAATGTTCTGTTTCCTCACAGGGAGGGTCGGGACAGAGTTCCGATTGTGGATCGGTGCGTGCCAGGGGAGGGTGTGTGCGTCCAAGGCCAGCAGGCAGCCGAGTACGCCCTGAAGGCCGTCGAGTGCCCCTTCGGGAGTGGGAGGAGGAGGAGGAGGAGGAGGAGGAAAAGGAGGAGGAGGAGGAGGAGGAGGAGGAGGAGGAGGAGCAGGGGGAGGGGGAGGGGGAGGGGGAGGGGGAGGAGGAGGGAGGTATTGCAGAAGGCGGACTCCGCGGGGCGGTGCTCAGAAGGTGGTCAGGGTGAGGCGGGTTGCCTCCAAAGAAGGATTGCAAAAAAGGATTGCCTCCAAAGGGTTTTTTTTGCAATCCTTCGTTCAAGAGGGCGCGTGGGGCCTCGAATAATCCGCAAGGGCTTCGCCCCCCGCCGCCGGCCCCCTCTCCATCATACAGCGGAGGCCCTATGCCGAGAAACACCCTGCTTGCCTCCAGGGTGCCCGGGGTTTCTTGAGTTTCCATGGTTTTGCCGTGGAAAGCGCGACATTCCCACACCAAAATTCAATGGACGTCCTCTGGGGTCTCAGGGCTGGGCTTCTTGTGGAAGGTTTCTTGTGGACTGGCCTCCACTGTAATGGGATATCTCAGAGTCGCGTCGGTGCGTCTCGGCGCTGCCTTGGCGCATCTGGGAACATCACTCGGGGGCGGATATGAATCATCAGCGCATATTGGGACGTTGGCGTTATCGAGGACGCCTGTGGCGAATCACCGCCGCCCCCTGCCTCTTAGACTTGCCCATGTGGCCGAGCATTGTGACAAGAGCTCTGCCAAGCTATCGGGCCATGTGTTCCCCCAACCGTTGTAGAGACCCTTCGGGGAACATTTGGGGGAGGATGGCGGGGAAGATGAGGAGGAGGAGGAGGAGGAAGAGGAGGAGGAGGAGGAGGACCAGTGGAAACCCAAGAGTCATCAACGATGTTGGAGTTAACCCTCCCTCCAAGCTCCCCCTTCATAGGCCCTTACAACGGGTCATTTCTATTGAGGGAACTGCCTCGTTGGAAGACAACCGTTTGAAGATCTTGAAGGGTGTCAAAATATTGGTTTCGGGATTTCAACGCCACGTATCAACCTGACAGCTGCGTCTTGACGATCCGGAATCGTGCCAGAACGCGATGTTTGGGTTTTTAGACACCGCGAATCAACATAACTGTTGCGCCCGCATAATCCAGAATCCCTCCAAAACACCATTTCGGGTACGTTGATCATGGGATTCTGTGAAACTCTTGCAAATTTTTAAAAACGAATGTGCGCGACGCTAAGGCGAGGGCCGCATTTTGAAAACCACCCGCCCTCAATCCGTGAAACCTGTGCAAATTATTAAAGCGAATGTGCGCGGCGCTAAGGCGAAAACCGCATTTTGAAAACCACCCGCCCTCAATCCGTGAAACCTTTGCAAATTTAAAAACGAACGTGCGCGGCGCTAAGACAAGAGCCACATTTTGAAAAGACACCGCCTTCATTCCGTGAAGCCCTTGCAGATTTAAAAAACGAATGTGAGCGGCGCTAAGGCGAGAGCCACATTTTGAAAAGAAGCCGCCCTCATTCCGTGAAGCCCTTGCAAATTTAAAAAACGAATGTGCGCGGCGCTAAGGCGAGAGCCACATTTTGAAAACCACCCGCCCTCAATCCGTGAAGCTCTTGGAAATGTTTCAAGTTTCATTTGGGAAAAACCCAATCAGTGGATGATTTGAAAATTGATACCATGGATCTTGAGATCGATTGTGAGATCGATAATGAGACAGATTGTGGAGTCGATCGTGAGGACGATTGTAAGGTCGATCGTGAGACCTAGAGTGAAAACGATTCAATGAGATCGATAGTGAGATCGAGCGCGAGATCGCTCATTCGATCTCTAGTTGAGATCGCTTGTGAGATCGAGAGTGAGATCGATTGAGAGCTCGATGGTGAGATCGATATAGAAGTGGGTAATGAGATCGACGGTGAGACCGATCGATAAGAAGATCGACCAGGAATCCGGGAACCCGGGAACCTCGCCGCACTCCGACATCGGCCCGGAACCCGGATCCGGGAACCCGGGAACCCAGAACTGGGAACCCGGGAACCCAGCCAGCAACCAAAATCGGCGGGAAATGTTCGCCAAATTTTTCAACATCCGCGAGGACCCCTTCAGTGCAAGCACTTCTTGGGGAACGAACGAATGTGCGCGGCGCTAAGGCGAGGGCCGCATTTTGAAAACCACCCGTTTTCAATCCGTGAAATTCTTGTAATTTGTCGAAACGAATGTGCGCGGCGCTAAGGCGAGGGCCACATTTTGAAAACCACCCGCCCTCAATCCGTGAAACCCTTTCAGTTTTTTTAAACTTATGCGCGCGGCGCTAAGGCGAGAACCACATTTTGAAAAAGAGCCGCCCTCCATCTGTGAAGCTGTTGTCACTTTTAAGCTTCAGAGCCATAAATGGTGAGGAAGTCTCAGGCGCAACGCCCGGCCCGCCCTAAAAGTTGCCTCGGGGTGCGACAGGGAGGAGTATGAATGGAGGAGGAGGATGAGTAGGAGGAGGAGGAGGAGGAGGAGGAGGAGGAGGAGGAGGAGGAGGAGGAGGAGGAGGAGGAGAGGAGGAGGAGGAGGAGGAGGAGGAGGAGGAGGAGGAGGAGGAGGAGGAGGAGGAGGAGGAGGAGGAGGAGGAGGGGAGGAGGAGGAGGAGGAGGAGGAGGAGGAGGAGGAGGAGGAGGAGGAGGAGGAGGAGGAGGAGGAGGAGGAGGAGGAGGAGGAGGAGGAGGAGGAGGAGGAGGATGAGGAGGAGGAGGAGGAGGAGGAGGAGGAGGAGGAGGAGGAGGAGGAGAGGAGGAGGAGGAGGAGGAGGAGGAGGAGGAGGAGGAGGAGGAGGAGGAGGAGGAGGAGGAGGAGGAGGAGGAGAGGAGGAGGAGGAGGAGGAAGAGGAGGAGGAGGGGGCATTTTGAGAGCCTCTGGAGGCACTCTTAGGGCCTCCTGGGGGCTTCCTGGGACCCTCTTGGAGGCATCTTGGGGGCCTCCTGGGCCTCTTGGGGGCCCTTGGGGGCTTCTCGGGGGCTTCTCTGGCCGTCTTGGGGCATTCCTGGCCCGTCTGACGCCGTCGGAAGCCGTCTTGGGGGCCTCTCTGGGCCGACTTGGGGTCCTCTTGGGGTGCTCCAGGGCCGTCTTGGAGGCCAGCTTGGGCGTCTTGGAGGCCTCTGTCTTGGGGGCCTCTTGGGCCTTTCTGGTGCCATTTTGGAGGCCTCTTGGGCGATCTTCGGGCGATCTTTGAGGACTCTTGGGCCGTCTCGGGCCGTCGGAAGTCCTAACAGAAGCAGATGCCAAAAACCTTCAAACACCTGCGGGCAATCAATGATTTTGGCCTCTTCGGGCCTTCCTGGAGGCCCTCTTGGGGGCCCCTTGGGCCGTCTTGGAGACCTCTTTGAGGCCTCTTGGGTCGTCTTGGGCCATCTTCGAGCCATGTGGGGCCGTCTTGATGGCCTCCTGGTCCGTCTGACGTCGTCGGAAGCTGCCTTGGGGACCTCTCTGGGCCGACTTGGGGCCCTCTTGAGGTGCTCCAGGGCCTTCTTGGAGGCCATCTTGGGCGTCTTGGAGGCCTCTTGGGCCGTCTTGGGGCCCTCTTGGGGCCGTCTTGGGGGCCTCTTTTGCAGTCCGGAGGCCATCTTGGAGGCTTCTTGGGCGCTCTGGGCGTGATCTTGGGGGCGTCTTGGGCCGTTTCGGGCCGTCGGAAGGCCGAAAAAAAGCAAATGCCAAAATCCTTCAAAAACCCGAGGAGAAGAATTGGAACCATCTTCGGGCGCCTTGGATCACTCT
Source organism: Prorocentrum cordatum (assembly GCA_963575745.1). NCBI lineage: Eukaryota > Dinophyceae > Prorocentrales > Prorocentraceae > Prorocentrum > Prorocentrum cordatum. The sequence goes on from CAUYUJ010007172.1 coordinate 10,034, forward strand.
TGGCCTCGGCAATGTGAACATGGCGTAGTTTGCGAAGGTTTGTGGCCTCGGAGACGCGAATATGGTGTAATTTTGAAGGGTTGTTGCCTCGGGGAGGCAGTACTCTGGTAATTTGCAAGGGTTTACGGTCTCGGGGACGCGAACCTGGTGTAATTTAGAAGGGATCCTGGTTTGGGGGCGGGAGTCTCAAGTATTTCTTTAGTCCCATGCTCCCCTGGGAATTCAGAGAGCGTGATCTGGGCGTAGTAACTGGCTGGTTTGGGGCTCCCCCACCTCGCGCTGACTTCAACAATTTACAGTAGGAAGCAGAAAGCAGGACTGCAACATTGGAGACTTGAAACTGCAACTGGTGCAGGTAGCAGCAAGTTCGTCCTACAGCCTGCAAGGGGGCCAGCGGATATATCTCTGTTCCCTTCCAAGAAGCCCCTTGCCTTCTTAGGAGGCTCCCTGTCGTCCCGTCCCCTTTCACGCGCCTCCAGAGGATGTTGGTGACTGTCTCTTCTCGTTCTCTCTCCTGCTCCTTCTCCGCGTCTGCATAATTACCAGGTCCGCCCGCCTTTTAAATCGGAGCGGTGCACGCAGAAAGTGGCAATACACTTCTTTGGGAGTACATAGGTGAAGGAGGATAATGAGGGGAGGGAAGAGGCGGAGGGTAGGAACAACTACTTTATCAATCATGTTTCTGGACGGCTCGTTCATTCAGGAACTGATGCTCGCAATATAGAGCCTGGGCAATCAGATCAGCCCTTCGTCCCAAGTCTCCGATCGCGTGGTCCCATCGTTACCTTCTCATGCATTCCCGATTCCACCCTTAGCCTGGTGCTCGCTGCGATTTCGTCGACCCCCTCTTTCCCTCTTCTGCAGTAGCCATGGTGATGGTGGTGGCGGTGACGTCGACGATGATTCGGTTCATCATTGATGGTGTGCCATGTTATCGTTGTCACGATCGTAGCCGGCTTTGGCTCAAACTTTTGGCTCAAGCGATTGAGCCAAGTCTGATGCGCCCCGCCAACCCCGCTGTCGCCGCGATCGCAGGGTTCGCTGGATCGTTGCTGGGGGGCTTCGGGCCGCCACACCGCGCCGGAGCCGGCGCCGCGCGTTGTCGCGCACGAGGTGGGCCACTGCCCGCAGCCGACGTGCCCGGCCGCGGTCTGCCCTCCGGCCGCGTGCCCGGAGTTAGCCCTCCCTGCCCGGGGGTCATCGTGCCGGCCTGCCCGGCCTGCCCCGCGGCGGCTGGCGCCGGGCTGGGGCTGTGGGAGCTGCGCCTGGCACCCCTTGCTGGCGCGGTGCTGCTCTGGTGGACGGCCCGCGCTGGTGGGGCAGCGGCCGCTTCGCAGCGGCGGCGGAGGGCGGCGCGAGCATCGGGTACCCGGCCGGCAGCCGCGTCGCGCTGGGCCCCGCGGGTGGGCCGAGAAGCCCGCCTCCTGTGAGTGGGCCTCTGGCTCTTGTGATTGGCGGGCCGGCCAGCACTTCCAGCCCATCAGGCAGCCAGACGCCCGACGAAGGGGAGGTCTGGAAGCCACGCGTCGGACGTCAGTGATGGCAGCGCGGGCGAGAGAGCTCGCACTCGATGTGGGGAAGCCGCAGGTGGCGATCGACTTCCCGGACGACCATCAGTTTCGGTGGCACCGTCGGCTACTGCTCAACCGAGTGGGCGACGGGACGACGTGGGCCGTTTCGACCACAGACTACAAATGTCGAGGTGCTGGACCTGGCGAACCACAGGGTAGTACCGTTGCCCCAGGGATGCGAGGTGCGGCAGCGCGTCCGCGGGAACATCTACAAGTTCGGGGACCTTGCGGAGGATCAGCTGCTCTCGCTCCAGCAGCAGGGGGAGTCGCTAGCGGTCCTGATCGGAGGAGTCGCGACGGCGCCGAGCCGTGGTACCGCAGTTTGGGTGGTCTCGGACACGGGCGCCGACCAGTTTGGGGAGCAGGTCGAGGCGGCGGTGACCAGTAACCCAGCTCGGTTCGTGCAGCGCGGGTCGACGCGGTTGGGCCTCATCGACGATCGCTGGACTGCCCTGGAGCGCGTGGCCCCGGCCGAATTGGACGAGTGGAAGGAAGGGAAGAGGTCTGGCGCGGGGGGAAACCCGCGCGTGATGCCCGTCGTCCGCGACGGCCAGGAGCACAGGTACCTCGAGTTCCGCGACGCCATGGCGGCCCTTCAGAAGGGAGCCCTTGGGAGCGGCTCGGCGGCGGGCGTTATGGTGGTGATGATGAGGGTGATTGTGATTATAATAAGGGTGGTGGTCTGACGACGATGATGACGATATCAATGACGATGGTCATGTTGCTTTCGCTGATTCTGGTGACGGTGGTGGTGGTAATGCTGGTGGCGGTGGTGGTGGTGACGATGATTTTTATGATGATGACGATGCTGATGCTGATGCTGCTGAAGAAGAAGGCGAACATGATGATGAGGATGGTGATGGTGGTTGAGATTATGAGGACGATGCTGAGGGTGAGGGTCAGGAGGATGGGGGTGGCCATGATAATGCTGATGATTGGTGAGGAAACGGAGGGATGGATGGATGGAGAGAGGGAGAGAGGGATGGAGGGATGAGTGTCTGGTAATTATGAGGAGGAGGATCGCGAGCTCCTCTCGTGGCCTTCCCGTGAAGCCTCCTCTGCGGATCCCGTCCTCTGCGTCGGTGTCCGCTGCGACTTCGGCGCCCCCTTCCGCGGTCCGCGACCTCGAGCCACCCTTCTGCGTGGTGGGGCGATGGTGTGCGTGGAGGGTGGGTGGGTGGGGGTAAAAACTGCTGAATTGTTGACACATTGCGACTCGTCGTCGGCCATCTGAGATGCAGATAGCTGCGCATAACCATGCGCGTAAGAAAATTAGTCTGGCGAAGGACCCAACCATATGCAGCTGTGAAAACCGCATCTGTGAACATCGTCTTCGGTGGAGCTTTTTTGGGGGGGGCGCGAGCCGTGTGAGGGGTGTGCCAGCTTGGATCGGCGGCGGCGCGCGGGCGCTGCCACTGGGGCCCTCGGTGAAGCTCCCTAGAGGGCCTTCGGCGTTGCCTCCTGTGTCCGCGATTTGTTCGATGGGGGGGGGGTAGCGGGAAAAGCTAGACCGTCCAAGATTGTCCTTCCCTTCTTTTTCTCCCTTTGTGCCCGCGCACATCAGAGCCCCAGGCCGCGGGCGTTGCGCAGCGCGGAGTCCCCGAGACGCGCGCCGGTCGCCCCGATGGGGGTCCCAGCGACGCGCGCGGGTCGTCCGTTGCGCCGAGCGAAGAGAGCTGGCTTGCTGGCCGATTGCGGGCAAGGCTCTGGCTGCTGGGCAGAGCGACGACATGCGAGCGAGGCGCTGGGCAGTGCGCGGCATGGAGTTCCTGCGACGCGCGCCGGTCGCTCCGACGAGGTCCCAACGACGCGCGCGGGTCGTCTGGGAGGCGTGGCCAAACAGTCAGGCCGTCGAGAGAAGGCGAGGCTGGGGCGGGCCGCTCCCCTGGTCAGGCCTCGCGGATCAACTCGGTGAAGCCCAGTTCCCTGGCGAGGGCCGTCGCCTCCCCCCGACGCCGTTCCGTGCGCGCCGCAAAATGTTTCAGCTGCTTCCGCAAACCCCCGGCGGCCCTGCCAGGACTAACTCGATCCGCGGCGCCCGCGTTAGCAGGCGGTCTTCCTGGCGCGTGGCGCGCGAGAACAGCGCGTGGTCGTCGTCTTCCTTCTTGGCGTTTCCACCTCGTGGCGGTCGCGGTCCTGGATCACGTGCGGGCGACGTCGGCCGAGGGGGCGGCGCCCTGGACCGCCGACGGCCCAGGGCGAGTCTACAGGACCGAGAAGAGGTCTGGCTGCGAACCGCTCGCGCTCAGGCTACGGGGCCACGAAGCGCGGTGCTAAGCGCAGAAACCGCATGCGAGGTCCGCCGCTGGGACCTTCGCTGGAGCTCCTTATGCGGCCACGAAGTGCTGGGCGCAGGAAAAGCCTGCGAGTTCCGCCATTGGGGCCTTCGCGAGGCCCCCGAGAGGCTTTCCATGGAGGGGCCCCCGCAAAAAGAGCTGAGGAGGATGGGTGACAATCTGCAGATAATGAGGAAGAGGGAGAGGAAACACGAGGGAATGATAGTGAATGACATAAATGACCATGTCGGCGATGTTGGGAGAGGCAAGAAAGAGTTATCGCTAAATTGTCAGCTTTACCTTCCTGTCCTTCCGCCTGCATGCCTAACTTTAAGGGCTTATGTGCATGGCGCGAAGCGCCAGCGCAGTTTTTTTTTGGTACTGTATATATGATTATATGTATGTATGTATGTATGTTTGTTTGTTTGTTTGTATGTATGTATGTATGTATGTATATGTATATGTATGTATGTATATATATATATATATATATATATATATATATATATGTATATGTATATATATATATACACATTGCGTCTGACTGAGGATGCTGATGGTCAGCCTCGGGGCGTCTCTGACGCTGAAGACATTCTTCACGAGATGAAGCACTTATCATCGGTATTTCATTATGTCCCCCGGCGCTGCCAGTTCATCGAGCGCTACTTGGACGAGCATGCTGTACTCATTCCTGGTATCGAAGACGCTCCTCTCCCCGATGGCCGAGATCTTCTCTGCGCTGCCGTTCGTTCTCGCGGGTCGGCCCCTGGGCCCGACGGCCTACCCTGCGAGGCTAGGCGCGCCTGTCCGCGGGCGCTCGACGACCTTGCCTCGGCCAGCTATGAGTTGGCCATGGGCTTCCCGCCCCTCCCTGACCTCAATGACCACCTGATGGCCTTCCTCTCCAAGGGATCCGAAGAGGCTGATCTTCTGGGGGGTGCCGCGAGGGTTGCTGCGTCGACCCGTTTACTGGCGCTCAGGAGTGCCGACGCCAAGATCATCGCTTTTGGGGCTTACCGCGAGATCTTCTCTCGCAGCACTCGCCAAAGTCGCAGCGTTGGTTTCTACAAGGCAGGTGCTTCTTGGACAACGTGCTTCTCCTGGACACGATGGCGCGCCTCGTCGGCTTCAATTCCAGGAGCAGGTCGACCAGCGCTGCCCGATCATGGTGCTGTTCGACTTCGGCTATGCCTCCCCCTCGTTGTCGGTCGCTTTCCTCGCTGCGGTTCTTCAAAAGTCGGGGTTCGAGGGCGGCTTCGTCGCCCTGATTGCCGCGAGCCTTCGTCGTGATGCAGGGGGCTGTCCAGCACTTCTTGCGCGCCCCCTCGGGCATCGCGCAGGGCTGCCCTCTGTCGGGGTCTCTTTGGGCAGTGGCCATGAACCCGTTCGTGGTCCATATGGAGCAGATCATTGAGCGCTTCGACTTCTCGGTGCTCGGCATCTGCGCCGATGACGTGGGCGCGGTGTTGCAGGGCGGGCGCCTCTAGGTCCGCCTTTGGCGAGTCTTCCGCGCGGCAGAGGCGGTCGCCGGCCTCGCACTTAAGTGTGCGAAGTGTAAGACTATCTCGGTGGCATCGGTATTCCAACTGGCACTGGCGGACGAGATGGCTGCATGGCTATTGGCTAACATGGTTTTTTTGGTGGTCTGTGAGTATTGTACCATTTGCTGAATACTTGGGCGTGATGATTGGCCCTGCCGCCTCGCTTCATATTCGGCAGCATCCAGGAGCCAAGTTTAGACGCCGAGTTCGAGAATTAGCGCATGCGGGTGCCCCAGTGCACATCTCCACCTCCAGCTACAATGCGAGAGTCGTCAGTCGCCCCCTCTCCCACCTTGTCTCTTTCGCCGTGAACGTTGGGCGATCCACAAGATATGGCACCTACCTCCCCAGACCATGGTTTTGCGTGGCGTCCATGGGTTCGGGTGCTGGTCTACCAGCCGACAGCCTTGCATGGCTCAGTTTATCTTTTCGAGGATGAGGACGGCTCTCACCAGTACGGCATCGTTTTCTCCCCGTTGCTTGAGCGTCTGCAGCTGGCGGTGGAGGAGCGTGGGCCCCTGCTCGAGATCGGACGGCGTTGGTGCTCGCCATTTCACTGGTGCTCGAGGCAGTTCGCGACGTCAGTGAGTGAGGCCGTGCTCTCACGGCCTGGTGCTAGCCGCCTCTCTGCTAGCGCTGTTAAGACTGCGCTGGCCGCCCTCGCCGAGCTGCGCCGCAACGACTGCGCTGGCGTGGGGACGAAGAGGGTGCGGATGCGAAGAATCCTCCACTCCTCCATTCGCTCTCCCCTATGTCCCGATTGTTCCCTCCACCTCCTCCTCGTTCGCCGCTTCCGAATGTGGGGGCTTCCTCCCATTGGCGTTAGGGAGTGGAGCGCCCTTCGAGACCTTTTAGCGTCAAGAGCCCCGCCGAGCTGGCAGGCGGCCGTTTTCAAAGCGAGCTGCGGAGGTTGGGTCACGAGTTCCAGGCTTCGTTTCTCATCAGGCCCTGTCCGCTGTGCGTTTGGTTGCGACGTTGGCCACTCTCCGCCGCGCGCCCTGTATTCTTTTGCGCAATTTTTGGCCTGCCCAGTTGTGTGGGCCACTGTATGCCACCACGCAGTGCCGATCCCAGGAGCTGTTGCCGCGCGAATTGGCCTTGGCGGTGCACCGACACCCGAGGGAGTAGAGAGCATTGTGCTGGCCTTCCACTTATATAATGTTGTGCGCTGCGCACCAATCCCTCCCGAATGTGCGGGCCGCGATGCTCGTCTATATGCAGCCAAACGTGCTGCCCAGGCCCTGGTAGATGCCTCTGGAGCCCCATTCTAAAGGTAATTTGCGTCAAAGCTTCCTCGAGGGGTGCGCGGATTTCAGACTGTCTGAAGTACGTTGTTCGTCTTCCTACATTTTTGCAAACCCGGGCGGGGGGACCCCCCCCCCCAAAACTGGACTCCCGGGATCTGGGGCTTTGGGACCCCCCTCGTGACGGGCCTCGAAGCGCCCCCACGGACCTCACAGGGCGTTTTGCCAAGCCTTCCCAGGTCACCTAGGGCGATCAGGGGGGTCATCGGAGACGTCCCAGAGACCCCCAAGACAGCACAAGAGCGCTCCAAGAGTGACCGACGTGACCTCAAGATGGCCCAAGAGGCCTCCAGGACGGCCCCAAAGAGGCCTCCAAGAGCACTCCCAAGAAGGCCCCCAGAGGCAAACATTATTTATTTTATGTTTTTTGTTTTTGAGAATTTTCGGGTTCTCCTCTTTTCGGCTTCCCGACGCTCCACGATGGCGGTCTTCTGGGCGTCCGAAGCCGCCTGGGAGGCTTCAAAATCGCCCCACAACCATCCGAAAGGGTTTCCAGGCAGTCCAAGAGAGTCCCAAAACGGCACAACACGGGTCCAAGATGGTCTTCAGAGAGCCCCATGGCGGCCGAAGATGGCCCAAAGACACCCTCCGAAGCATTCCAAATCGTGACCCGGTCGTTCAGGGAGACCGCGGTTGGAGGCAGGGTGGCCCGGGGAAGCCCCCAGAGACCCCGAGAATACGCCCAGGAGGCCTCCAGAAGGCCTTTAAGAAAGACTGAAACAACTCTTGTGAGGCCCCCAGAGGCTCTCCAAGGAGGATCCTCCGCAAAAAAGAGCTGAGGAGGATGGGGGGACTGCGCAGGGCATGGCGAAAATAAGGAAACAAAAGCATGGAGGAAGGATAACGAAATACATTATTATAGCGGCGATGCCGGAAAAGGCAACAATTATCGCTAAATTGTCGGCTTGACCTTCACACTAAATTTCAAGGACCAAGGTGCATGGCGCGAAGCGCCACTGCAGTCTTGTACATATATACATGTACAAGACTGCAGTGGCGCTTCGCGCCATGCACCTTTGTCCTTGGAGTTTGGTATGCAGTCGAAATAGCAGGAAGGTCAAGCCGAAAATTTAGCGATAACTCCTTGTTGCCTTTTCCGGCATCGCCGCTATAATGATGTTTTTCGTTATCCTTCCTCCATGCTTCTGCATTCTCCCCATCCTCCTCAGCTCCTTTTTGCGGAGGCTCCTCTTTTGAGAGCCTCTGGGGGCCTCACAACAGCTGTTTCAGGCATATACGCATACATACTTGTATGTATATCGGTATATGTGTTTGTATGTCTATACATGAATTGTACAGATATGGGGAGAGAAGGGTGGGAGGAGGCGGAGGAGGGGGAGGACGAGGACGAGGACGCGAAGGTAAGATGCGATGATGAGGAGCAGGATTAAGCTAATGCAGTTGATACTGATGGTAATTAGGACGGTTGTTGGTAGTTTACCAATGATGGTTGCGAATGTGGTGTCGGTGGTGGTGGTGGTGATGATGATTGTGATGATGGTGGTAGTGACTACGATGTTGGAGGCGATAGTGGCACTGCTGCTGCTGATGGTGGTGATGGTGATGATGGCGGTAGTGAAGATAATGATGATGATCACGACGATGATGATGACGATGATGATGATGCATGGTGGTGATGACAATACTGAGTCTGAATACGATTATGATGATGCTGATGATGATGGTGGTGGTGGAAATGATGATGATGATGGTGATGATGATGACAAATGGGACGACGATGATGATGATGATGATGATGGTGATTATTGTGATAGTGATGGTGCTGCTGATGTTGTCGTTGATGATGATGATGATGCTGATGCTGATGCTGACGCTGATGCTGATGATGATGTGATGATGATGATGATGATGATGATGATGATGATGATGATGATGATGATGATGATGATGATGATGATGATGATGATGATGATGATGATGCTGATGATGATGATGATGATGATGATGATGATGATGATGATGATGATGATGATGATGATGATGATGATGATGATGATGATGATGATTATGGTCTGATGATGGGGAGGACTAGGATGACGATAGGTACCTCAACAAGCACCAGGAAAGCGAGACACTGGCCGACTGCGACGGCGATGCGTTCCACCCCGCGGACATCGTCGCGGAGGCCGGCGGCGCGGGGAGTGCCTGGGACGAGGAGGGCCAGCAGCGGAGGTACGAGGGGGAGAATACCGGACATGCCAATGCGGAGGAGGAGAAGGAGGACGAGCAGAAACGGCTGCCGAATGAATGAGTGGCCTCCTGGAATTCTGCACCGATCACCTCGCGACTGCCGAGCAGGAGGAGGATGAGGAGAAGAAGGGGGCGGGGGGATGGTGATGATGATGATGATGATGATGATGATGATGATGATGATTATGATGATGATGATGATGATGATGATGATGATGATGATGATAATGATGATGATGATGATGATGATGATGATGATGCTAATACTAATGCTGATGCTGCTGATGATGATGATGTTGCTGATGATGATTGTGTAGGTGATGGTGATGATGATGAGGAGGACGATGAGTATGATGGTGACGATGCTGATAGCTTCACTGATTATGACGATGCTGCTGATGATGATGATGAGGCTTATGATGACGACGATGATGAGGACGACGCTGCTGATGATGCTGATGATGCTGATGATTGTGTTTATGTTGATGATGCTGCTGCTGCTGATGATGATGACGATGTCGATGACGATGATGGCGATTATGATGATGCTGATGATGATGAGGACGATGATGATGATGATGATGATGATGATGATGATGATGTTGCTGCTGCGGCTGAATCTGATGATGATGACGATGATGATGATGATGATTATGATGATGATGATGATGATGATGTTCATGATGATAACGCAGACGATGATGATGCTGTTGGCGATGCTGATGATGATGCTGCTGAGGATGATGACAATGGTAATGATGGTGATGATGACGATGATGATGCTGATGGTGATGGTGATCACGGTGATGATGATGGCGATTGATGATGATGCTGCGGGCCATGATTGCTATAATGATGACGATGAGGATGAGGGATGATGATGATGATGATGATGATGATGATGATGATGATGATGATGATGATGATGATGATGATGATGATGATGATGATGATGATGATGATGATGAGGATGATGATGATAATGATGCTGACGATACTGACGATTACGACGGCCATGATGCTGGTGATGCTGATGATGCTGATGATGATTTTGGTGCTGATTATTCTGCTGTTGCAGCTGCTTTTGATGATGCTGATGACGACGATGATTAGGATGATGATGATGCTGATGATGCTGATGATGCTGATGATGATGACGATGCTGCTGATGCTGCTGCTGATGATGATGGTGGTGGTAATGATGATGATGATGATGATGATGATGATGATGCTGATGATGATGATGATGATGATGCTGATGATGATGATGCTGATGATGATGCTGATGATGATGCTGCTGCTGATGATGATGCTGATGATCATGATGCTGATGATGATGCTGCTGCTGATGATGATGCTGATGATCATGATGCTGATGATGATGATGCTGATGCTGATGATGATGATGATGATGATGATGATGATGATGATGATGAATGATGATGCTGGTGCTGATGCCGATGCCGATGCTGCTGCCGATGGAGACGACTAGGAGGAGGCGTGAATACTAGAGTAGTAGTAGTA
>CAUYUJ010007172.1:25560-28060 GCA_963575745.1 Prorocentrum cordatum
TGGCGCCGATCTCGGGGGCGAACTTTAACCCTGCGGTGTCCGTCACGCTTGGCATCGCTGGCAAGCTGCCCTGGAAGGACGTGGCCGTCTACTCGGTGGTGCAGGCGTCGGCAGGCGTGCTCGCGGGCCTTCTCTCCCACCTGATGTTCGGGGCTCCCCTTGCCCTCGGACCTGCGGGCGGCTTCTCCTGGTGGCAGGCGGGTGTGTGCGAGCTCGTCTATACGTTCATGCTCTGCTTCGTGGTCCTCAACACCGCCTGCTCCGCGGCGAACGCGGGCAAGCATCAGTTCTATGGCCTCTCGATTGGCTTCGTGATCGTGGCGGGCGCGTACGGGGCGGGCGCCGTCTCTGGCGGCTGCTTCAACCCCGCCGTTGCGCTTGGTATAGTTGGAGGCGGTTCGAGCTCGGGCTATTTTCCGCTGTACGTCGTCTTCGAATTAGGCGGCGCTGCGATGGCGGCATCACTCTTCAAGGTGGTGCGGCCCAAGGCCTTCGAGGAGGGGGAGGCGGCTGGGTTGAAGGCCAAGGTGACGTCGGAGGTCCTCGGAACCTACATGCTTGTGCTGACGGTGGGTCTCAACGTCCTGGCGGAGTCCCCTGCTGGGGCTTTCTCTATCGCCGCGTCGCTCATGGTCATGATCTTCGCCCTGGGCGACGTGTCGGGGGGCCACTTCAACCCGGCGGTGACTGCTGCGATCCTGGCGATCAAGAAGATCGAGGCGAAGGAGGCCGTCATCTATTGCGGCGCACAGGGGTTCGGCGGGATTCTGGCGGCCTGCACTTACACTGCCATCCACGGAGGGAAGAGCTTTCCCCTCGGCCCTAAAGACGGATTTGGCTTGGGCGAGGTGGCCGGGGCCGAGGCCTTCTTCACTTTCGTTCTCTGCTTCGTCGTGCTCAGCGTCGCCTGCTCGCCCAGCGCGAGCAAAGGTGACTACTCGGAGGTATTCGGGCTCGCCATCGGCTCCTGCGTCACCGTGGGCGGCTTCGCCATCGGCAGCGTCTCCGGCGGCAGCTTGAACCCTGCCGTGTCTTTCGGCATCGCGGCGGGTGACGCGATGGGCGCCTCCAATTTCGGTGGCCTCCTCACAATGGGCTGGCTCTACACCGTCTTCGAGCTGGCCGGCGCGGGCGTCGCGGCACTGGTGTACTTCCAGACGCACGCCGCACGAGGAGAAGGACAAGCCAAGACTACTCCTAAAAGCCTTCTTCCGTATAATGCCCGACTGCTTGCAGAACCGGTCGCTGCGCCCGCAGTGGCCCCGGCCAAGGCGTACATCGCCGAGTTCGTTGGCACCTTCCTTCTGGTGTTCACCGTCGGGTGCAATGTGCTCAGCAAGCAGAGCACTTGGGCCGGGGTGTCGATCGGTTGCTCCCTGATGGTCGGCATCTACGCCCTGGCGCCGATCTCGGGGGCGAACTTTAACCCTGCGGTGTCCGTCACGCTTGGCATCGCTGGCAAGCTGCCCTGGAAGGACGTGGCCGTCTACTCGGTGGTGCAGGCGTCGGCAGGCGTGCTCGCGGGCCTTCTCTCCCACCTGATGTTCGGGGCTCCCCTTGCCCTCGGACCTGCGGGCGGCTTCTCCTGGTGGCAGGCGGGTGTGTGCGAGCTCGTCTATACGTTCATGCTCTGCTTCGTGGTCCTCAACACCGCCTGCTCCGCGGCGAACGCGGGCAAGCATCAGTTCTATGGCCTCTCGATTGGCTTCGTGATCGTGGCGGGCGCGTACGGGGCGGGCGCCGTCTCTGGCGGCTGCTTCAACCCCGCCGTTGCGCTTGGTATAGTTGGAGGCGGTTCGAGCTCGGGCTATTTTCCGCTGTACGTCGTCTTCGAATTAGGCGGCGCTGCGATGGCGGCATCACTCTTCAAGGTGGTGCGGCCCAAGGCCTTCGAGGAGGGGGAGGCGGCTGGGTTGAAGGCCAAGGTGACGTCGGAGGTCCTCGGAACCTACATGCTTGTGCTGACGGTGGGTCTCAACGTCCTGGCGGAGTCCCCTGCTGGGGCTTTCTCTATCGCCGCGTCGCTCATGGTCATGATCTTCGCCCTGGGCGACGTGTCGGGGGGCCACTTCAACCCGGCGGTGACTGCTGCGATCCTGGCGATCAAGAAGATCGAGGCGAAGGAGGCCGTCATCTATTGCGGCGCACAGGTGTTCGGCGGGATTCTGGCGGCCTGCACTTACACTGCCATCCACGGAGGGAAGAGCTTTCCCCTCGGCCCTAAAGACGGATTTGGCTTGGGCGAGGTGGCCGGGGCCGAGGCCTTCTTCACTTTCGTTCTCTGCTTCGTCGTGCTTAGCGTCGCCTGCTCGCCCAGCGCGAGCAAAGGTGACTACTCGGAGGTATTCGGGCTCGCCATCGGCTCCTGCGTCACCGTGGGCGGCTTCGCCATCGGCAGCGTCTCCGGCGGCAGCTTGAACCCTGCCGTGTCTTTCGGCATCGCGGCGGGTGACGCGATGGGCGCCTCCAATTTCGGTGGCCTCCTCACAATGGGCTGGCT
>CAUYUJ010007172.1:30560-43644 GCA_963575745.1 Prorocentrum cordatum
TCACCCCCCTTATCTTTGGCACGCCCCTCGCACGTTGCGTGGTCCCATGGGGAGTTCCACCGGGTGCCCCATGGGCTGTGTTCGCATGCCCCCCCCCCACTTTGGCACTCCCCTCACACGTTTCGTGGCCCCATCGGAAACACTCCACAGAAGGCGCGAGTGGCTGCGTTCGCATGCCGCCACTTCCCCCACTTTGGCACACCCCTCACGCGTTTCGTGGCCCCATAGGGAGCTGCGCATGGCTGGGCTTTTAGGTCCAGGACGGAGTCACGCGTGCCTGCGGGTCACGAGATGAAAGGTGGGGGCATCGTTCGCAGCACAGCGCTGGCGAGGCGTGCCGCTCCCCGCCCCACAGTGGGAGGGAAGTCAGCACTGCCACTCGCCCTCGCGATATGTTACAGTACATACTGGGCCTACTACTAATGCCACTGCTAATGCTACCGCTAGTGCGGATCTTTTGGCAATTACACATGCCCATGCAAATGCTGACGCTAATGCTCATACATCTTTTCATTTATTAATATTACCATTATCGCCAGTACTAGTACTAATAGATGGGAGTAACGCTAGATTTAATCTTGGTACGAATACTAATGTGAATGCGAATGCGCATTCGACTATTATCACTATTTCCAATACTTGTCTTAAGACACGCATTAAATTCACGATCGCTGCTAAGACGAATGCTAGCACTAATATTATCATTAACCGTACTATCAATATCCATACGGGTACCACTCTTCATACTCATCTTATTACGAATGTGAATGCTGACGCGCTTATTATTAGTGATACTTGTCCTGATGCGGGTGTAATACTGCAAATGCTAATATTCATATTACTACTACTGCTACTACTGCTACTATTGCTACTACTACTACTACTACTACTACTACTACTACTACTACTACTACTACTACTACTACTACTACGACTACTCTTGCTACCAATATTCATACTATCGTTATTACTGCGCATAGTACAATGAATACGAACACCAACCTTAATCCTGCTACTACCAATGCTATGATGGTTCGCACTGTTACAACACCAATACGAACATTCGTACGACTACGAACACTACCACTAATTCGTCGGCTGAGACTAATGCTAATTATAGTATTACTACTCATACTAACATTATTTATTTTTTACTAGCACGATTATTTCTAATGCTCATATTCATCATACTGATCAGCATAATGAGTTTACTGTTTATCATTTGTAGGCGTTTCGATATTTGGATTATTATTCTTACACCTACTGTTTTTAGTATTAACGCTACTACTAATACGCATTCTGATTCCACTGTGGCCTTACGTGTACCACTACGTGTGCTACTAACTCTAATGCTAGCAGTCGTACGTATACGAGCGCTATTGCTACTGCTAAACGCATTGCTACCAATACTATCATGACGACACTGGTATCACGACATATAGATTTGTCCAACGGGAACTATGACGAGTTCTACTGCGAATGCCAAGGTTCATTCTAGTACGAGTTCTCCTGTTTCCACAATGCTTTCCGTATCATTGCTGCTGCCAGCGTGGGCATTGATACGGCTGCTTCTACGATTACTACAGCTACTGCTGCTACTATTATTGTTATCGCTACCACCACGATTACTACTACTACTACTACTACTACTACTACTACTACTACTACCACTACTACTACTACTACTACTACTACTACTACTACTACTGCAGCGACGGCTACCACTACTGCTACTACTACTACTACTACTACTACTACTGCGACTACGATTACTACTACTACTACTACTACTACTACTACTACTACTACTACTTCTGCTACTACTACTACTACTACTACTACTACTGGTACTACTATCTTACTACTGCCACTACCACTACTACTAGTAATACTAGTGCCACCACTACTACCACCACTACTACTACTACTACTACTACTACTTTTACTACTACTACTACTACTACTACTACTACTACTACTACTACTACTACTACTACTACTACTACTACTACTACTACTACTACTACTACTACTACTACTACTACTACTACTACTACTACTACTACTACTACCACTACTACTACTACTACTACTACTACTACTACTACTACTACTACTACTACTACTACTACTACTACTACTACTACTACACTAACAACAACAACAACAACTACTACTACTATTATTTTATTATTATTATTATTATTATTATATACACATCTGTACACACACACTACTTCTGCGACTACGATTGCGACGACGGCGACCACTTCTTCTTGTTCTACTACTACTACGCCTTCTACTTCTTCTTCTATTACTACTACTACTGGTACTGCTGTTACTACTATTGCCATTACTGCGTCTACGAGTGCGACTATGACTACTACTTCCAACACTAGTAGTGCTGGCTCTACCGCTACATTGCTACGACCACTATGACTATGTTTCAGATGTTGGTACCGCTGCTCATCAGCGGGAGGCCGATTCCAGATCGGGCGGGCCACGCATTCGTTTCTGAGAGGGCATACGCACACAACCTTTACCGGCAAGCTGCTTGGGGCATGCACTTTCGGAGGTCCGCTCGGATTTTTCGCGTCGGCGGTGGGAGCCCCCCCTGGCGGTGCCTTCGGCGCCGCCCCTGGCGCGCTCCGCGCGCCGGGCGCGGGGCCAGCGCCGATCCGAGACATCCGCGTGAACCGCCGAGTTTTACGTTTATGCAGACTTCTCTTCCTCTGTCCTCTCCGATCTAATCGTTTTTATATCAGGCGCCTCGTTTTGAGAGTCGGGCCTGCGCGGTACTGTTTCCCGATGGTAGTTTGAGCCAGCGCCCAGAGTCCGATGCGTGCGCTTGGCTTCCGTATCATTCTGGCACTGATTCGGACATGTATGTCTAGGCTCCTCAGCCGCGGTTCAAGTATTGGCTTTGCTTCGCCATGTGCAAACACTCTTTGACGAGACCCGTCCTCGTCCAAACAAGTGTACAAGTTGGTGGAAGCGTCTGGTGCGCGTGGCTCGATGCCAGCGAACCATTTTCTTTGAGCTCATGTGCCTCGTTCTGCCCCCTTTCTTTGTCTGCTCGTCTAGCACTAATCCCGTGTCCTCCTCGTCCACCAGCTCCTCGTTGACTCCCTCGTGGGTCTCTCTCGCGCGTGAACTCGGCCTGCAAGAGCTGTGGCCATGACCGGCGACCCCGAGAGGGTGTTGCACAGCGCTGGATCAACTTTTTGAGGCGAATTTTCGAGGCGAGAGTAGTGGGGTAGCATCTTGTTCCTGACGCCTGAGTCTTGCTCGCGCTGCTCTCTCCACGTGTCTGTGCAGCCGTGAGGCTGGCGCATCAGAAGACGAATAAAACTTCCGAAGACAACGACACGTGACGATCTATTATTTTTTTTTGGGGGGGTGCGATCCACGATCTATTGTTCCCAACCGTCCTGTGGTGTTGGGTCCTCGTTTTGAAGAGACAGCGCCCCGCGTCCCACCTCCTCTCCTGCTCCTCCCCCTCCTCGCCCTCCTCCCTCCTCCCCCTCCTTGCCTCTGCTCTCGGCACACCCCTCACACGTTTCGTAGCCCCATAGGGAGCTCCACCGAAGGTCCCAGTGTCACAGCCCGCATGCGGTTCCCCCACCCAGGGCAGCGTTTCGTAGCCCCATAGGGAGCTCCACCGAAGGTCCCAGTGGCACAGCCCGCATGCGGTTCCCCCACCCAGGGCAGCGTTTCGTAGCCCCATAGGGAGCTCCACCGAAGGTCCCAGTGGCACAGCCCGCATGCGGTTCCCCCACCCAGGGCAGCGTTTCGTGGCCCCATAGGGAGCTCCACCGAAGGCCCCAGTGGGGGTGTTCGCATGCGGTTCCCCCACCCAAGGCAGCGTTTCGTGGCCCCATAGGGAGCTCCACCGAAGGCCCCAGTGGGGGTGTTCGCATGCGGTTCCCCCACCCAGGGCAGCGTTTCGTAGCCCCATAGGGAGCTCCACCGAAGGCCCCAGGCCCATGCGGTTCCCCCACCCAGGCAGCGTTTCGTGGCCCCATAGGGAGCTCCACCGTGCGCATGCGGTTCCCCCACCCAGGGCAGCGTTTCGTAGCCCCATAGGGAGCTCCACCGAAGGCCCCAGTGGCACAGCCCGCATGCGGTTCCCCCACCCAGGGCAGCGTTTCGTGGCCCCATAGGGAGCTCCACCGAAGGCCCCAGTGGCACAGTTCGCATGCGGTTCCCCCACCCAGGGCAGCGTTTCGTGGCCCCATAGGGAGCTCCACCGAAGGCCCCAGTGTGGGCAGCATGCGCATGCGCCCCCCCCCCCCCCACCCAGGGCAGCGCTTCGTGGCCCCATAGGTAGCTTCCCCGAAGGTCCCAGTTGCGCAGTTCGCATGCGTCCCCCCCCACCCAGGGCAGCGTTTCGTGGCCCCATAGGGAGTTCCACCGAAGGTCCCAGTGGCGCAGTTTGCATGCGTCCTCCCCGCACCCAGTACAGCGTTTCGTGGCCCCATAGAGAGCTCCACCGAAGGTCCCAGTGGCGCAGTTCGCATGCGTCCCCCCCCCGCCCAGTACAGCGTTTCGTGGCCCCATACGGGGCTTCCCCGAATGCGATACCCACAACTGCATATGGTTGGGTCCTTCGCCAGGCTAATTTTTTTTGGGGGGGTGCGATCCACGACATTCGATCCACGAAGTGGGCCCGCCCAAGATGCGCCGGGCGAAGCGGCCTGGGGGCGCAGTGGTTCGGGGGCGAAGCGGTCCGTGGGCGAATCGGCGCGCGGGCGAAGCGGTCTGGGCCGAAGCGGCCCTGGCGGAGCGGTCCAGGAGGGAGGCGGAGATGGAGGGAGGGATGGAGGAAGGGAGGGAGGGAGGTGGAGATGGCAGGAGGAGGGAGGGAGGGAGGGAGGTGGAGATGGATGGATGGGAGGGAAGTGGAGATGGAGGGAGGGAGGTGGGGGTGGCAGGAAGGGATGGAGAGGTAGCTCAGTGCTGGGCCCTTGCTCTCCTCGGCCCTCCCCCACCCAGCCGCCCTCCTGCTGGTCAGACGGCGAGGGAGGCACTGGCGGAGTCATCAGTCCGTCCCTCGGCGCAGGGCGAGTTGAGAGAACGGCTGCGCAGGATGGGTCCCTGGACTCCTCACGGGGTCCAAGCGCACCAGTTTTCCAAGCTGCGTCCAGCCGTGCCGACGAGGGCCCCCCCTTCGAATGCCAACCGCCGTCGTCTCGGCTCGCCCTCTTGAGCCCCCGCAAGGTGTTCGACATGGACAGGCACGTGGCGTGCTCGGGCACCCCGAGTCGCAGCGCCAACCTCAGGGCGATGAGGAGCCTGCTGTCGAGAGAGAGCCGTGACAGTCTCTGCTTGCAGTAGTGCACTTTCGGGCAGGGGTGGGAGGAGGGTGAGAAGAAGGAGGAGGAGGAGGATAATCGTCCGAGGAACGAAAAGCTGTATAAGCATGCACTTTCGGAGCTCCGCTCGGATTTCTTTGATCGACGCTGGGACCTCCAGAAACGATGCCCAGGGGAGTTGTTTCGAGGAGAGGTGTCGGCGTGTGAGTATATAATGAAGCAAAGCGGCCAACAATTTCGGGAGTCTTCTGGACTCTAAAGGGGCCCTCTTAGGGCCCTAATGGGGCCCTCTTGGGCCTCTCTTGGGGCCCTCTTCGGGGTCCCTGGGGGTCCCTCTTGGGCCATCTTGGAGGCCATCGATGAAAGAAGTGGAGTTCTTCATGTTAGCCCCCCCCGTCGGGGCCCTCGAAATCGCCTCTTTGGGCCCTCTTGGGGCGCTCCTGGGGCGCTCTTGGGGCTGTCTTCAAGGCCATTGGTCAAAAAGGGCCGTCTTGTAGCCCTCCTGGGCCCCTCTCGGGGCTCCATTTGGCGGTCCTGGAGCCACCTTGATGCGCCAGAAGCCCATCGGAAGCGAACGGGCGAGAATGCAAGACACATGAAGTGTCCGCAGGTTTTGGAAGAATGTTGGCTTCTCGGGGGCGTCCTTGGGGGCTCCCTGGCCACCTGGAGCCGTCTTGTGGCTGTCTTGGGGCCTCCGGGAGGCATGCTGGAGGCTATCTTCAATCATCTTGGGCTCTCTTGAGCGATATTTGAGGCAACCTTTATGTGGGGGATCTTGGGCCATCTCAGACGCTCCAGCGACCCGCGATCCCCTCCCCTCCAGACCCAGAGAGGGGTAGGAGGAGAGGTAAACCTCTCCCCGAAGGGGAGGGAGGTTTAATAACTAACTCGCTAAGCCACCCACGCGCAAACGGCTGGCGGGATCTGTCTGCCCGCGCGGGGTATACGTGTATCCAAGCGCCTTGTGGAACATGCGTCTCCAGTGCCAACACACACACACGCCTATACATTTATGTATGTATGTATGTATGTATGTATGTATGTATATATATATATATATATATATATATATATATATATATATATAACATATACACATAGACGCAGACGGTGCGTGCCTCTGGGAAGGAGGTTGAGGAGGAGAAGGATGAAGAGGAGGAGGATGAGCAGGAGGAGGGGGCGGAGGAGCAGTAGGTGGAGGGGAATGAGGAGGAGGAGGCGAAGGAGGAGGATGAGGAAGCATAACGAGGTGCCCGATAAGGAGGAGGAAGAGGATGATGATGATGATGAGGAGGAGGAGGAGGAAGAGGGAGGAGGAGGAATGATGATGAGGAGGAGGATGAGGAGGACGAGCAGCAGGAGCATGATTAGGAGGAGGAGCAAGAAAAGGAATAGGATGGAGGAGGATGAAGAACACGACGACGACGACGGCGAAGACTGACGGGGCCATCTTGGAGGCCTCCGGGGCCCTATTGGGGGGCATTTTTGGAGGATTTCGGGGATCTCCTGTGGCCCTCTTGGGATGGTCTTGGGCCTTCTTGGGGCCATCCTGGAGGGCTTAGATGGCCCCCTTGGGGCAATCTTGGAGGCCATCGATCAAAAGGGGGCAGTCTCAGAGCCCTCCTGGGCCCCTTTGGGGCTTTCTTGTGTGATCTTGGAGCCATCTTGCGGCGTCAGAAGCCCATCGGAAGCGAACAGGCGAGAATGCAAGGCACATAAAGTGTCCGCCAGTTTTGGAAGAATGTTGGCTTCTCGTGGGCGTCCTTGGGAGGATCCCTGGCCACTTGGAGTCGTCTTGTGGCGGTCTTTGGGCCTCCGGGAGGCATGCGGGTGGCTATCTGAATCCATCGCGGGCTCTCTTGGGCTATCTCTGAGGCAATGTTGGATTATCTGGGGCACTTTTGGGGTCATCTCGGGCCATCTTGGATGCTCCAACGCGTCGCGCCCCTCCCCCTCTCCCCCCCCGCCCCCCTCCCTCCAGACTCAGAGGGATGGGTAAGTAAACTCTTCCCCGAAGGGGACGAAGGGGTCAGGAGAGCCCAACGGTTGGATTCAGATCCCCTTTCAGAAAATCCTGCATTCTTCCCCCTCCCTCTCCTCAATTTTCTTCTTCTCCTCATCCTCCTCCTCCTCCCCCGCCTCCTCCTCCTCCTCCGTTGCGCCCGGCCCCGGACTAAGCTGAGGATGAACAACTCCTCCCCCGTCCCCTTCCCCTGCTGGAGTGAACGCACGTTCTTTTCCAGGGCCTAACTCCAATATTACACTTCCCCCTTCCCTTCTTCGTATCCGTGTCCTCCTTCTGCTTCTCCTTCTGCTTCTCCTTCTCCCTCTCTTTCTCCTCCTCCTCCAGAGTGGATCGAGGGAGGGGGGGGGAAGAGACATAGAGAGAGATCGATTTATTGATCGATCGATCGATCGATTGAGAGAGAGAGACCTTGAGAAATAGAGAAGGAGAACGAGAGAGAGAGAGAGAGAGGGAGCGAGACGCAGAGTGAGCGCGCGAGAACGAGAGAGAGAGAGAGAGTGAAAGAGCTAGACTAGTGGAACAGAGGGCATGTCCAATAGGAGACTTAGGCGGAAGCAGAGGAGAAGGAGGAGCAGGACGATGCGGATGATGATGACGATGATGACGGTGGTGATGATGTTGCCGAGGATGTTGACGATGATGACGATGATGATGACGATGCTGCTGCTGATGATAATAATGGTGGTGGTGGTGGTTTTGATGATGATCATAATGATGATGAGGAGGAGGATGAGGATGACGGTTATGATTATGATGATGATGGTTGTGGTGATGGTGATGATGATGATGATGATGATGATGGTGGTAGTGATGATGATGATGATGATGATGATGATGATGATGATGATGATGTGATGATGATGATGATGATGATGATGATGATGATGATCATGATGATGCTGATTATGATGATGCTGGTGACGACGATGATGAGAATGATGACGATGACGATGACGACGTTGATGATGTTGATGATGATGACGATGCTGATGCTGATGCTGATGATGATTTGCTGACGACGATGCTGATGATGCTGTCGATGATCATAACGATGATGATGACGATGACGATGATGATGCTGATGATGATGATGATGATGATGATGATGATGATGATGATGATGACGATTATGATGATGAGGATGCGGATGATGAGGATGATGAGGATGAGGATGAGGATGAGGCTGATGATGATTATGATGCTGATGATGATGAGGATGAGGATGAGGATCATGATGATGATGAGGAGGAGAAGGAGGAGGAGGAGGATGGGGAAGCAGAGGATGAGGTTGATGAGGAACAGCAGCACGAGGTGGATGGAGGACCGATCAGGAGGAGGAGGAGGAGGAGGAGGACGAGGCGAAGGAACACGAGGAGGATGGGGAGGAGGAAGGATCGACAGGCTAGACAGGAGGATGAATGTCGAAGGGAGGTATAGGAGTAGAAGAAGGGCATGGTTGAGGAGACTGGCTAGATAGGCCTACGCAATCACGAGTTCTCCGGCGTTGGCAAGACTGGTCCGAGCGTGCATGTACGGAATCCAGTCAGCGTCTGCTTCACATTAGCACAATGGGCATGCAGCAGCACGGGTATGATGCTCAGGCGACTCGGACGGGCTCGGTCTAGAGAGGATGGTATGCATGCTTGCGGGGTTACTTTTCTCGCTTCAAGTGGTGGGACTGGCATGTGATCAGTGCTCCTAGATCTGCATTGGGCCAACCTTCAGTGCTGCCATAATTCATCAAGTAGGTCCGTGCAGCGCTGGCCCTGCAAAGCCGTGCCGCGCTGCAAAGGTACGTGCTGCGGCCATTCCTTTCCTCGGCCCTTGGGCTGTTTCACCCGACGACGGCTCCAGACTTCGTGGCAGTCCATGACAGCGGGGCAGCAGAAAGTGGGGCGCACTCCCCGTCCTTGTCCTGGTCCTCGTTATCGTCCCTGTCCGTCCCCCTCGCCTCCTGAGATCCCAGTCTGCTCTTGCAGTGTGGGGAGACGCGTGGCGCAGCTTAAGAGGACGAGGGTGACGATGATTGTGATGATGATTGTGATGATGATGGTGATGATGATGATAATGATGATGGTGGTGGTAACGATGATGCTGCTGCTGCTGCTTCTGATGATAATGAAGATGAAGAGGATGATGATGATGATGATGATGCTGATGCTGATGATGATGCTGAAAATGAGGATGATGATGACGACGGCGATGATGGTGATGATGATGATGATGATGATGATGATGATGATGATGATACTGATGATGATGATGATATTCATGATGAAGATGATGATGATGATGATGATGATGATGATGATGATGATGATTCTGATTACGATGCTCATGATGATAATTATGCTAGTGGTGGTGGTGGTGATGATGGTCAGGATGAGGATTGTGATGATGATGGTGATGATGCTGAAGATACTGATGCTGATACCGACAATGATGGCGATGATTATGGTAATGATGAGATTGTTGATGATGGTCATGCTGATGATGATGATGATGATGATGATGATGATGATGATGATGATGATGATAGCAGTGATGATGCTGATGATGATGATGAGGATGATGATCATGATGGTGATGATGATGCTAATGATGCTGATGCTCATGATGACGATGGCGATGATGATGATGATCATGATGATGACGATGGTGTTGATGCTGATGATGATGATACCGCTGCTGATGGTGATGCGGCTGATGATGTTGATGATGATTGTGATGATTCTGCTGATGATGACGATGATGATGATGCTGCTGATGATGATGATGAACATGATGATTATGCTGATGCTGCTGATGATGATGATGGTGGTGGCGGTGATGCTGTTGATGATGCTGATGCTGATGATGCTGATGATGATTCTGATACTGATGCTGGTGCTGATGATGATGACGCTGATGATGATGATGATGATGATGCTAATGTTGTTGGTACTGATGACGACAATTGATGCCGATGATGACGATGACAATGCTGATGATGCTGCTGATGATGAATACGACGCTGCTGCTGCTGATGATGATGATGATGGTGCTGATCTTGATGATGATGCTGATGATGATGATGATGATGATGATGATGATGCTGCTGATGCTGATGACGAGGATGGTGATGGTGATGACGATGAGTATGATGATGCTGATGCGGATGCTGCTGATGATGTTGAGGATGCTGACGATGATGCTGCTGTCGATGATGATATTGCTGATGGTAGTGATCGTAATGCTGGTGATGATGATGCTGATGATATTGATGATGATGATGCGGATGATGATGATGATGATGATGATGATGATGATGATGATGATGATGATGATGATGATGATGATGATGACGATGACGATGACGATGATGATGATGATGATGTTGATGATATAATGATGATGCTGATGATGCCGATGATGCTGATGATGATGATGATGATGATGACGACGACGATGTTGATGAGGCTGGTGATGAGTTCGAGGAGGAGGAGGACGAGGAACGGGACGAGGAGGAGGAGGAGGAGGAGGAGGAGGAGGAGGAGGAGGAGGGAAGGAGGAGGAGGAGGAGGAGGAGGAGGAGGAGGAGGAGGAGCATGAAGAGGAGGATGATGATGATGATGATGAGGAGGAGGAGGAGGAGGAGGAGGAGAGGAGCAGGAGGAGGAGGAGGAGGAGGAGGAGGAGGAGGAGGAGCGGGATGGAATGAATGACAGAGAGAGGGATGGGGTGATGGAACGCGGGAGGGACGACGACACCGACGACGACAGCAGCGAGGAGGAGGAGGACAAGGAGATATTCTACGCCGAATACGAATAATAGCAGTACTCGTAATCACAATACTAATAAGAAGACGGTGAACGATAATGCTACCACAATCATAAGACACATACGGCTGTTACCAATAATACTTCGATTATGGAGAATCATAATAATGATGAGGCTGCTATCAGTAAAGCCGCTAGTAGTAATATTAAGGAGAGTAATGCTAATGCTGGTAATGGTAGTAAGCATGTTAAGACGAATAAACTAGTACTGCGAATACGAAGGATAAGACTACTGGTAATACGGATGATGCCAAGAAGAAAATGGGGAGCATAATGAAGAGGAGCAGGAGGAAGAAGAGGGCGAGGAAGAGGAGGCGGAGGAGGAGGAGGAGGAGGAGGAGGCGGGGGAGGAGGATGAGGAGGAGTAGGAGGAGGAGGCGGAGGAGGCTGAGGAAGCGGAGGAGGAGGAAGAGGAGGGGGAGGAGGAGGAGGAGGAGGAGGAGGAAGGAGGAGAGAAGAGGACGGAGGAGGAGGATGAGGAGGATGAGGAGAACGAGGATGATGAACACGATGATGATGAGGAGGAGGAGGAGGAGGACGAGGCGGAGCAGGAGGAGGAGTAGGAGGAACAGGCGGAGGAGGACGATCATAAGGATGATGATGATGCTGATGATGATGCTGCTGATGCTGATGATAATGCTTATGCTGATGATGAGGGTGAGGAGGAGTATGAGGATGCGGATGCGGATCAAGATGAGGATGATGACGACGACGACGGCGATGGTGAATATGATAATGCTGATGAATATGATGATGGTGATGGTGGTCATGATGATGCTGCTGCTGATGATGATGATGGTGCTGATGACGATGCAAATGCTGATGATGATGATGCTGATGATGATGATGATGATACTGACGATGCTGAGGGTGAGGCTGATGCTGCCGATGATGCTGATGATGATGCTGCTGATGATGATGCTGATGATGATGATGATGATGATGATGATGATGATGATGATGTTGCTGATGCTGATGATGGTGATGATGATGACGCTGAGGATGATGCTGATGATACTGATGATGCTGCTGATGATGCTGCTGCTGACGATGATGCTGATGTTGATGATGATGATGATGATGATGATGATGATGATGATGATGATGATGCTGATGATGCCGATGGTGCTGCTGATGATGGAGATGCTGACGATTATGATGATGCTGAGGATGATGCTGTCGCTGATGATGTTGCTGACGGTGACGATGGTGCTGATGATGATGACGATGATGATGTTGCTGATGATGATGATGCCGCTAATGCTGGTGCTGATAATGAGGATGCTGCTGCTGCTGATGATGATGATGCTGATGCGGGCGATGGTGGTGATGATGATGAGGCGGCTGCTGCTGATGATGCTGATGATGATGCTGATGCTGATGATGATGATGATGATCATTCTGATGACGATGCTGATGCTGATGATGCTGATGTCGATGATGCTGATGGGCACGATGATGATGATGATGATGATGATGATGATGATGATGATGATGATGATGATGATGATGATGCTGACGATGACGATGATGACGCTGATGCTAACGATGATTATGACGATGATGATGATGATGCTGATGCTGATGCTGATGCTGCTGATGCTGATGATGATGCTGATGCTGATTATGCTGATGCTGATACTGATGGTGATGGTGATGCTGACGATGATGATGCTGATGATGATGCTGCTGCTGATGCTGCTGATGATGACGCTGCTGATGATGATTCTGCTTCTGATGATGTTGCTGATGTTGATGATGCTGCTGATGATGACGCTGCTGGTGATGATGATGCTGATGATGATGCTGATGATGGTGATGATGCTGATGCTGATGCTGATGCTGATGCTGATGCTGATGATGCTGATGATGCTGGTGATGCTGTTGATGATGATGATGCTGACGATGCTGATGATGATGATGAT
>CAUYUJ010007173.1:0-48550 GCA_963575745.1 Prorocentrum cordatum
AATACCTGGTCTTGGGGAGTGGATCGAGACTTCTGGGTGTCGACGTTGTCGTCGGGAGACTGGGTCCTTCGTGGCTTTCAGCGTTGCGCTCGGCGCCCTCCGCTTTCGGGAGTTAAGCCCCCGACCCTTCCCGCCGGGCACGCGGTGGGAGGGCTGAAGACCAAACGCGAGGTGCGAAAGCGAAGGCAAGAACGACCGAACGGCGGGCTCAGAGGACTTTCTTGGGGGGGAGGGGCAGGAGACTTCGCATCGCTCGGACGTGTGCACTTTTTCGCGGCGGGGATCATTAAGGAGCATCCTGGATCATCCTACGAAAAAGCCACGCGCAAACCCGAACAAGAAACACAGGGAATGGACGTCCGAGCGATGGCCAGGAGAGGGATGCTGTCTGTGGCGGCCGGCGTGCGCGTGCAGGTGGGGCCCGGGCGTGAGTCCCAACCCCCCTCTGGGGGGAGGTAAGGCCCACCTCGACTCGCCGCTACTGGAGCGGAGCCGCCATAGATTCTCCATCCCATGAGGAGGTCGGAGGATCGTGAGAGGTCCTAGTGTGTGGTGCGGCTCGGCACAGCAGCGGGAGAGGCCAGTGTGTGAGTGGGTGGGGAGGGGGGCGTGGGCGCTGTTAACACCTCCTCATCCTCGTCCTCCTCCTCCTCTTCCTCCTCCTCGTCCTCCTCCTCCAATCCTTTCTTTCCTTATACATAACTTCGCCCTGTCGCACCCCGAGGCCAATTTTTTTGGGCGGGCCCGGCGTTCCGCTTGATATTCCACAACACTGATGACCCTGAAGCTTAAACAATGGCAACAGTTTCACTGATGGAGGGCGGGTGGTTTTCAAAATGTGGCTCTCGCCTTAGGGCCGCGCACATTCGTTGTTCAAATATTGCAGGAGCTTCACGGATTGAGGGCGGGTGGTTTTCGAAATGTGGCTCTCGCCTTAGCGCCGCGCGCATTCTTTTAAAACAGTTGCAAGAACTTCACGGATTGAGGGCGGCTCCTTTTCAATGTGTGGCTCTCGCCTTAGCGCCGCGCGCAGTCTTCTTTTTTATAGAAATTTGCAAGGGCTCCACGGATTGAGGGCGGTTCCTTTCCAAAATGTGGCTCTCGCCTCAGCGCCGCGCGCATTCGTTTTAACAAACTGCAAGAGCTTCGCGGATTCCCATGATCAGCGTACCAGAAACGGTGTTTTGGAAGGGTTCAGGATTATGCGGGCGCAACAGTTATGTTGATTCGCGGTGTTGAAGTCCCCAACAACGGCGCTCTGGCACGATTCCAGATCGTCAGGACGCAGAAGTCAGGTTGATCCGTGCCGTGGAAATCCCGAGAACCATGTTTTGGCATGCTTCAAGGTCTTCAAACGGTTGTCTTCCAACGGGGCAGCTCCCTCAATTGGTCTGAACCGTTGTAAGGGCCTATGGAGAAAGAGCTTGAAGGGAGGGTTAATTCCATCATCGCTGATGACTCTTGGGTTTACATTGGTTCTCCTCTCCTCCTCCTCCTCCTCCTCCTCCTCCTCAAGACAGAAGACTCCTCCTCCTCCTCTCATCATCATCATCACCATCATCATCATCATACATCATCATCATCATCATCATCATCATCATCATCTCATTATCATCATCCCCCTCCTCCTCCTCCTCCTTTTCCTCCCCCTCCACCCTCCTCCTCCTCCTCCCTCCTCGCCCCACGCCCGCCTCTCCCGCGACCCGTGCCGACCTCCGTTCAGCAAACGTGCCGCGACTTAGGCGAGGGCGAACTCATCTCGTACGCTGGTCTCCTTCTCATCCTCCTCCTGCTGTTGCTCCTCCTCCTCCTCCCTTTCCTCCCTCTCCTCCTCCTCCTCCTCCTCCTCCTCCTCCTCCCACTTCCCCCTCCTCCTCCGCCCCCTCCTTCCCAAGTCCTCCTTGCTCCTCGCTCTTCCCTCTTCCTGCCTCTCCCCTCCTGCCTCTCCTCCTCCTGCCCCTCCTCCTCCTCCTCGTCCTCCTCCTCCTCCTCCTCCTCCTCCTCCTCCTCCTCCTCCTCATCCTCCTCCTCCCCCTCCTCCGCGCCTGCCTCTCTCACGGCCCCGTGGTCACCTCCTTCCAGCACGTGCCTCGACTTCGGCGAGGGCGAACTCATCCCATACGCTGGTCTCCTCCTCCTGCTCCTCCTCCTGCTGTTCCTCCTCCTCCTGCTGCTTCTCCTCCTCATGCTCCTCATGCTGCTCCTTCTCCTCCTCCTCCTCCTCCTCTCCTCCTCCTCCTCCTCCTCCGCCTCCTCCTCCCCCTCCTCCTCCTGCCTCTCCTCCTCCTGCCCCTCCTCCTCCGGCTCCGTGGTCACCTCCTTCCAGCACGTGCCGCGACTTCGGCGGCGAGGGCGAACTCATCTCATACGCTGGTTTCCTCCTCCTGCTCCTCCTCCCCCTGCTGCTCCTCCTCCTCCTGCTGCTGCTTCTCCTCCTCCTCCTGCTCCTCCTGCTGCTGCTGCTGCTGCTGCTGCTGCTGCTCCTCTTCCTCCTCCTGTTTTCTCCTCCCCTCTCCTCCTCCTCCCCTCCCCCCTACCCTCCCTTCTCCTCCTTCCTCCTCCTCTCTCCTCCTCTCCCTCCCCCTCTCCTCCTCCTCCTCATCCCTCCTCCTTCTCCTCCTTCTCCTCCTCCTCCTCTTAACCTCCTCTCCTCCTCCTCCTCCTCCTCTCCTGGCGACGGGAAAGAGGCAGCGATAACTGAGATCACTTCGCCCCTTACCGTCCGCCGCACCTCCCCCCGCAGAGGCACGGGATTCCGGGCTACCTCAGCGAGCGCCTACGGGGCGCCGCCCCGGCCGCCGCGGGGCCGTACTCCCTCGGGTCCCGCGAGTTCTCGGCGGAGGGCCGGTCGAGACGGCGGCGAGCGAGGTTTAATATCGATTCTCGAGGTTCGAAAACGCTTTCGTCGGTGCTCGGTGGTTTTCCAGCCTCGGGATGCTTGCCAGCAGCTGCGCCTCGCCGCGGGCGTTCCAGGGGTGCCCGGAGCGTCCCGAGCGGCCGCGGGAGTCTCGAGCGATGACCCAAAAGCCACATTCGGCGGCGCGCCCAGGGGGGGAAGTGAGAAGGAGAAGGCCTTCTCAGAAGGCGGCGGGACTTCTCAGAAGCCCTCGCGCCTTCCGAGAAGGTTTTTGTTTGTCTTCGGGGGAAGACTCCGAAAACTTCTCAGAAGGCTGGGGGACTACCGAGCCCTCAGAGGAGGCCTGCTCCTTCTCATTTCCCCCCCTCGCTCGTCGCCGAAATACGGGTTCCCCAGAAATCCCGATCCTTTTCCCCAGGGCCAGTTTTGCATCCCGAGTTGTTTCCTGACGGTCCCAGGGCTCGGCGAAGGCCCCCAGGGGCCGAGAACGGGCCATGCTCCCCACCCTGATTTTTGTTCATGGCGCGAGCATGTCTGGGGACAACGGCGGTTCACCAGCCCGGCCCAAGTCCGCTCTAAGTCCGCCCCGGAACCCTTCCAGGGATGCATCCCCAGACTTGCAACGTCCCGAAACAAGAAGGACGCAGGTTTTGATCGATCTTGTGCCTCTGGGGGCCACCAGTGGGCCCCGGGAGCGTCAACAAAAACGACTCGGGATGAAACGCCAGCCCTGAGGAGCAAGAGGAGGAGGAAGAGGAGGAGGAGGAGACTAGGATGAGGAGGATGAGGAGGAGGAGGAGGAGGAGGAGGAGGAGGAGAAGGAGGAGGAAAAGGAGGAGGAGGAGGAGGAGACAGAGGAGGAGGAGGAGGGACAGAGGAGAGGGAGGAGGAGGAGGAGGAGGAGGAGACAGAGGAGGAGGAGGAGGAGGAGGAGGAGGAGGAGGAGGAGGAGGAGGAAAAGGAGGAGGAGGAGGAGGAGGAGGAGGAGGAACGCAGCGCCTCAGGAAGGTCTCCCGCCGCGCACGCGGGCGCGCGACGGACTACCCCGTGGCGCTGCCTACTCACGGCACGGTGCCGTAATAGCAGGAGGCAGTGTAGAAGGAGAACAACAGGAAGAAGTCGCCCTCAAAGCCGTGGACGCAGGCTAACTTGCCGCCGAAGGAAGCGTCGCCAACCACCAGCCGACCACGGAACGGCAGCGAATCACGACATGGTCGATCAACGCGCCGCGTGGCTGCAAGAGGAGCCCCCCTGCGGGGGCGGCGCTGCTGGGGTACGTCGGGCACGAGGCGCCAGGCCCCTCTCGACGCGCCCTATCGCATCTTGCTGGATGCAGCGCGTGGACTCGTTGGGCGAGAGCCCATCGCACCTCAAGCCGAACTTCCGCACTGCGCGGACACCTCCAGCAGCACAGTGAGACCCGCAGCACCTGCAACAGTAAACGCTGTTGCTTCTGAACACGTCGTGCCCAAGCGCAGCGAAGGCGTCCCCGACCTCCTCGGCCAGGGCAGGTGGCAACAAGGCTGCGGGGGCCGAGGGCTGTGAGCTCCCTTCGAGCGCCAAGGCCGCGCCCAGGGCCATGCCAGCCCTCTGGTCGCTGCAGAGAACCCAGCCCTCGCCGAAGGCGCGGGAGTACTTGGCGTCGAGAGCTCTGGCAACACGCGAAGGCCACATACACGATGAGAGCCAGTTTGCAGCGACTCGAGGGAGGAGCCCGTTGTGGCCGTGACTCCGCATTGGGTACATCGGCACCGCCCGAGGCTGGCGTAGTAAGCAAGGACATGGTCCGTACTGCGTGCCACCACAACGGGCCTGGCCTGCTCGCAAGGTGGCCTGGGAACCTCCACGTCGCATCCCCATTGTTTGCGAGCCACCGCCTGCAGTGCCGCCCACGAAATGAGCTGCAGGACCTTGCGGTGCTGTTTCAGCGCAGCTGTTGCCGCCTCAGCTACACAACCAGCCAGTGCGTGAGAGGCCGCACCACAGCGCGCGACGTAGTCTGCCCGGCCGTTGCCTAGCCAGTCACGCAGCTCATGCGGCTCTGTGCCCATCAGCTCCTCCAAGGACCTGTGCGCTGGCGTCCACCGGAACTTGGGAGGAGGAGGAGGAGGAGGAAGAGGAGGAGGAGGAAGAGGAGGAGGAGGAAGAGGAGGAAGAGGAGGAGGAGGCAGAGGAGGAGGAGGAGGAGGAGGAGGAGGAGGAGGAGGAACAATAAGGAACATAAGCTCTCTGGGCATTGCGTATGGGAAACATCAGGACATCGCACGGATGGGTCCTCACCCGCGTTGCGGGGCGGACCCGGCCGTGGCGGCGAGGAACGCCGAGGAGGCCCACACAAGAGGACGAGGGACGCCAGGGAGAGCCGCCCTTTTGTCTCAATGCGGGCATGCCCTCCCACAGGAGGAATATTCAAGTATAGTCATAACCTACTCTGGGGACGATCTTTCGATCATGCTTTGACTTCGCCTTGTTGGCTAATGTTTGCATATTCTCCTTTTTTCTTCCCAACCCCGCCTGTAGGAGGACGTGCCCGACCTAACCTTTGTCTCCACGGGCCCTCCTCCGACCAGGGGGGGGCGCGCGTTTCGCGCGCCCCTCGCCCCCGCCGCCGGCGCCCGAGAGCACCCGCGATCGTGGGAGCTGGGCGCTCGCGACGGGGCCGCCGGCGCGCCCCCTCCGTGGCAGTGGGCGGCACCTGCGCCCGCGCCCGTGCGGCGAGGCGGAAAGGGCGGCGGGGGGCCCCGAGGTCGGCGAATCAGATGGATCCAGGCCACACCAGGCACCTCGAGAGACCTCGGGAGCTCTTAGGTTTTGAAGGCCCCTCCTCCTACGCCTCTGCTCCTCCTGCTCCTCCTCCTCCTCCCTTCGTCTCCTCCTCTCTGTCTCTCCTCCTCCTCCTCCTCCTTTTCTCCTCCTGCTCCTCCTCCTGCTCCTCCTCCTCCTCCTCCTCCTCCTCCTCTCTCCCCGTCTCTCCTCCTCCTCCTCCTCTGTCTCCTCTCTCTCCTCCTCCTCCTCCTTACTCCTCTCTCCTCCTCCCTCCCTCCTCTCCTCCTCCTCCTCCTCCCTCCTCCTCCTCCTCCTCCTCCTCCTCCTCCTCCACTCCTCTCCTGCCTCCTCTCGTCCTCGTCCTCCTCCTCCTCCTCCTCCCCTCTCCTCCTCCTCCTCCTCCTCCTCCTCCCCGTCTCCTCCTCTTCCCTCCCTCCTCCCCCTCCTCCCCCTCTTCCCCCCGGTCGCCTTCTCGTCCTTCTCCTCCTGCTCCTCCTCCTCGTCCTCGTCCTCCTCCTGCTCCTCCTCGTGATCGTTACCGTTTTCGTCGTGGTCGTCGTCGTCGTCGCGGTGGAGATGTTTCTCTCTATTGTTCTGGGGGGCCGGAAAATGTTGGGGGGTTCTCTTCTCCAAGGGAATATTCAACTTTCTGGGTTAATCTACACGCGAGAAGATTTCTGAGCATCTTCTCAGGAGGATTCGGAATGAGTGGTCGTGGTTGTAATCGTGATTGTAGTCGTGGTTGTACTCGTGATTGTAGTCGTGATTGTAGTCGCGACTGTAGTCGTATTCGTAGTCGTGGTTGTAGTCGTAATCGCAGACGTAGTTAATCGTACTCGTCCTTGTCGTCGTGGTGGAGATCATTTTCCCCATGAATGGTCGGCGCCCTACATAATGTTGGGTCTATCCCCCCAGGGAGTAATGATCTCTGGGCTACCCTGCACGACAGAGGAAATGTGAGCTCGTTTGTAAGAGGATTGCAATCTATATCGGCACCTTATTCACCTGCGGCGTTGCTCACAACCTCACCCTTATCTCGGCACAGTCGTAGTCGTTTTCATCGTCGTAGTCTTCATCGTAATACAACAGCACTCGTGGTCGCTAATCACTCGGAGTCGTAGTTGCAGCCGTAGTCGTATCGTGCTCGTAGTCGTAGTCGTAACAGTATTGGTCGTCGTCATTGTTGTGCGGTGGGCGTCGCGGAGAAATAGGTATGTTCCACAAGTGGTGGGATACCAGTCCGTCAAGAAGACGTCGGAAAGAACACGTTTCCAATGACTGGCGGGGTTCTCAGGACCTATCGCAGTTAGCCGGAGAAGAGACAACGGCACAACCATAAGCTTGTTGAGCTCCGCGAGGATTTCTTGGATCGGCGCTGGGCCACCCCTGGCGGCGCCTCCAGCGCCGCCCCTGGCGCGCTCCGCGCGCCAGGGAGGGGGGCCCAGCGCCGATCTAAGGAACCCTCGCGGATCTCAGAGACATGCTATTGATGCAGCTGTGTGTGTTCCTCAGAGGAGACGCCGGCCCGCCAGCAGGTGCCCGTCAGAAGCCTTGGGGCACCCCATGGAGCTCCAAGCCCGACGACAAACGCCTTGGCTTTCTGACATCAGGATCTATGATCGTCCATGTTTACACCCATCAGGCATCTTGAAGGAGCAGCAGCTCCCATGGGCTCCAGACCGTGTTCCAGAAGATCAAGAACCTGGGCTGGACCCTGGGTCTTGTCTCCGAGCTTAAGAACCTGGGCTGGACCCTGGGTCTCGTCTCGGAGCTTCGTTTGTCCGGAGAAGGTTCGTCGATCAGGGCCTGGGCGACTGCTCAAGAAACGCCTGGAGCGAAGTCCGTTGTCGTAGCTACGTTCTTAACCCTATGCAGGGGTGTGCGATCGTCTGTGTCTGCCATACAGTGGAGACCCATGCCAAGAGAGACCCTGCTTGCCTCCAGGGTGCCCTGGGTTTCTTGGGCTTCGATGGTTTTGCGATGGAAAGCGTGAGGTTCCCACACCAGCAATCGATGAATGTCCTGGGGTCTCAGGGTTGGGTTTCCTGTGGAAGGTCTCTCGTGGACTGGCCTCCACTGTACCTCCCCTCTGCCATCCCCCCATTCCTTCCCACCCCGAGAGAACCCCACCACGGCCACCACGGCCTGGACGCTGAACCCAGTGCATTTTTTTCTCGGCGAGGACCTTCGAGGAGCATCCTCGACCATTTGGCGAAAAAAACACGCACGAAACCGAAAGAAGCACAGGAAATGGACGTCCGAGCGATGGCCAGATGCGCTTGTGGAACAGTTCGGGTCAGGAAGGGGCTCGCCGTTCCTCGGTACGCTCCTCGTGCACGCAGCCGCTCCCGGGGGCCAAAGACCTTCCTCTCGCAGCAGCTCGCGCTCGCGCTCGCCCGCGTCGCTCGCCGGCGCCGGCGGGCGGAGGTCCGCCCCGGAGCTCCGCGAGACGCAGGGCATTCTTCTCGCACTGTGGGGCTCCGCCTGAATCTGTCCTGTGAAGTGCACGGAGAGTGTTTTATGATGGCGATGGTGATGAGGATGAGGATGAGGATGAGGATGAGGATGAGGATGAGGATACTGATGATAATGATGATACTGATGATAATGATGATGAGGAGGAGGATGAGGATGAGGATGAGGATGAGGAAGAGGATGAGGGTGAGGATGAGGAAGAGGATGAGAATGAGGGTGAGGATGAGGACGAGGATGAGGACGAGGATGATGATGATGATGGTGGTGGTGGTGGTGAGGATGATGATCATGCTGATGATGATGATGATGATGAGGATGAGGATGAGGATGAGGATGAGGATGATGATGATGATGATTATGATGATGATCATGCTGATGATGATGATGATGATGATGATCATCATCATCATGCTGATGATGATGATGATGATGATGATGGTGATGGTGATGATGATGAGGATGATGATGATGATGATGATGATGGTGATGGTGATGATGATGATGATGATGATGGTGATGATGATGATGATGATGATGATGATGATGATGATGATGATGATGATGATGATGGTGACGAGGATTCTGATGATCAGGATGATGAGGAGGATGAGGATGATGAGGATGAGGATGGTGGTGGTGGTGGTGAGGAGGAGGAGGAGGAGGGGGAGGACGAGGAGGAGGAGGAGGAGGAGGAGGAGGAGGAGGCGGAGCGGCGGTGGTGATTTCCCACGGTGTTGCGCATTCCCGCCCGCGGCGGCGCATCGCAGTGGGCGATGGTGGCCGGGGCTCTGCGGGCCGCGTCGGGGGTCGGTGGCCGCCTCGTGGCCACGCGGTGCCCCCGACGTGGACTGCCCGTGTCCGGTTTCGTCGAGAGCACCGCCGCAGCATTTCGCTTCTTCCGGTACTCCGCCGCCGGGTTCCGCCTCGTGGCCACGCGGTGCCCCCGACGTGGACTGCCCGTGTCCGGTTTCGTCGAGAGCACCGCCGCAGCATTTCGCTTCTTCCGGTACTCCGCCGCCGGGTTCCTGTACAAGGCGTTCCTTTGCATGCACTTCGCCTTCGGCACCGCCTGATCCCGGGGCCACGCGGTGCCCCCGACGTGGATTGCCCGTGTCCTGTTTCGTCGAGAGCCACCACCACTTTTGCTTTTTGCTCTCCCGGTACTTCGCCGCCGGGCTCCTGTACAAGGCGTTCCTTTTGCATGCACATCGTCTTCGGCACTGCCTGATTCCGGGGCTTTGCCCCCTCCTGGCCTTGACGTGAGGCCCCTCCTTCTGCCCCCCCCTTTTGTGAATTAAAGCTGTGCGCGGCCCGCTTAGCTTCGACCGGAAGAAGTGCGCTCTCGACCCGCGGATCAAAAAAAGGTTCGTCGAGAGCGGCGGCCTCCTTGTGAGGTCCGTCTCGCCAGCGGGGGAGCGACGGGAGGAAAACGTACCCATACCCCTACCCTTGCCTCGTTTTCCCTTTTTGTGGGCCTTTTGGGCGGCACTCGTCTTCACCGCTGGGTTCGCTTTAAAATCCTGGCCAGAACGCACCCTGGGAGAGGTCCGGGGAGTGCAGTAGCGTCATCTGTATCCTTTCGGTTTTTTTCAGGTGCGACATTCTATTGGCCTCCTGTGCAGGGTCCAGCTGATGCGATCGATCTGATTCGGTATCGATTCCCACCTGCCCGATCCGGTTCGGTTCCGCCATGGCGACGAACTGGTGTGGCCCGATGCTTGCGCGGCGCTATACTGTGCAGCCTGGCGTGGCTGAGCCCGTTAGATTTTGACTCGAGGAGGGAGGAGGGAGGAGGGAGGAGGAGGAGGATTTCCTGATTCGCTGCGGGCTGATCTTTCCTGTACGCCGAACTGCTGCGTGGGAGCCAGAGCAGCCGCATCGTAAAGGAAGACTTGTCCATCCCCTGGTGGGGCCCAAGGGGCCCGCGTCAGATATGTCATGTACCCAGCGGAGGTGGCGATGGTATTGTCATAAGCATCGGTGGTCGAACTGGCAGCGCACGACGGGCGTTCCAGGCTCTTGTCGGAGCTTGGAACCCTTGGCACAGAGGCTCTCTGCAGGCAACAGGAGATCCTCTCCCATTGTGGGCCCGGCGCGCTTCTTTCACCTCCTCTTCTCCTCTCCTCCTCTCTTGCCCGCTGTTTTTCCTCGCTGCTCTGCCTCAGACGTGGTGCTGCTGCGCCCAGCCATGGAGCCAGGTGGCCACACCCCACGGCCGCGCAGTGGCCTCCTCCGTCTCCCGGTTCTCTCCTGCGCCCCTCCTCGTCGCCCCCCTTCGCCTGCACGGCCGTGCGGTCCACGGCGTGCCGTGCGTGGCCAGGGACACAGATGTTGCAGCCAGCGGGCGCCCCGTTTGCTTCCTGGGCGTCGCCGCGTCCCTCCTGCCATGGCGCCAACATCGCGGAGCGGATGTCGTTCGGAAAGCGACAGGATCGGCCCGGAGTGTCTTGGGTCCTGGAGAATATATCGTTCCGGATTTCGAGGTGAGCTTCGTGCGGTTTCGTTTGGGCCAGGAATGAAGACTACAAAACATCCACGCGAAGTTCCCTTCGTTTTTCGCTCGCTGTTTCGGGGTTTTACATTCGCAGAAATCCACGCGACATCCGCTGCAGCACGTCTGCAAGGTCGGTGCCTGTCGTCCCTCTCCCCTCCCCTTTAATGTGCCCGAGCTTTGCCGCGGATCTTCCGATGCAGCCGCACGTTGCCGCGGATCTTCCGACTGTTGTTGCCGCACGTTGCCGCCGATGCAGCCGCATGTTGCCGCGGATCTTCCGATGCAGCCGCACGTTGCCGTGGAGCTCTGCCGTGGATCTTCCGATGCAGCCGCGCGTTGCCGCACCCTTCCCTCTGCCGTGTTCGAGCTCTGCCGCGGATCTTCCGACGAGGGCGCAGTCGCCGGGCCCCATCCTTTCGGGGCGCTGTCGGAGGCGCCGCGCGCCACCCGCCTCCGGGCCTCCCTTTGTCCGCACGGTGGCGGCAGCGGCAGGTTTCCGCAGGCGGGGCGCGCGAGAGCACTTCTGCTGGCAGCTGGCGCGGCGCGGGGGCGAGGGCTGCACGCCTAACCACCCACCAAACCACCCCAACCTCCTCCTCCTCCTCCTCCTCAAACCTCCTCCTCCTCCTCCTCCTCCTCCTCCAACCTCCACCTCCTCCTCCTCCTCCTCCTCCTCCTCCTCCTCCTCCTCCTCCTCCTCCTCCTCCTCCTCCTCCTGCCTAACCCGAAGGCTCAGATTTACCCTCGATTTCCAGTGTGGGGGGGGGGAGGTCGGGAAACATCGACAAAACACATGTGGAACCCTTACCCCCCCCCAACCCGAAATTCGGGTCTTCGGGTTGGGTTGGGGTGGTCTGGTAGGTAGTCAATTCCTCGCTCCTCTTCGGGCGCGGAGTCCTGATCCGGAAGATCTCGCGTCCCAGGCGGGCCAGAGCACGCAAGCATGGAGCGCGCGTGCGTGCGTCAACGCATGTGCGTATTGAATTCCCACCTGCTATCTCTCGAGAGATTGCATCGTATGCCCAGGAGTCGCGAGCCCAGCGCTCTCGAGAATTCGTGGCTTACCCCGCGCCCTGCGAGCAGGCCGGGACCATCGCTGCGACCTCCTGGGCGCGTCATGGAGATGGCAGCTCCTGTTGCCATGCAGTCCACCTCGCAGCCGGTGCCTCACAGAGTGCCAGCGGGGCCGCCCACCGTCACGTTCGGGAACGCAGGAGTCCACCGGAGGTGCATGTGCCCCGAGAGCTCGTTTCCTCTGCTCACCCTCGCTCGCGCCGGCGACAGAGGGTGGCCAGCCTTCAGGTTGCTATCGGAGCTGGTCGTGATGCCGGTTCGCCCCCAAGGGCTTGATTCCAGGAGGGACAAAAACACAGACACAATTAATCGTCGATTCCCCAGAAGATATGGGAAAATATGGGAGGTGGGGGGGAAGACAAAGACACAGAAAACATGGGAAAAGATGGGGGATCTTTTTATTTGTGTGTATTTATTTGTGTGTCTCAGGGCCCCATCATGATTCTGCGGGTGCAAGCTGATCAAGAGGCGCGTCGCGAAGTCAGGCCTGCTACGCAGGGCGCGCTGCGTGGACTGTGTATACGCGTGTGGCCCTCTGTGGGTCGCGCTGCAACCTATGAGCGATGTCCATGGCGCTCCATGGCCTGGCCAGGTTTGCAGCCAGGCCTGATTGGT
This sequence comes from Prorocentrum cordatum, assembly GCA_963575745.1. Lineage (NCBI taxonomy): Eukaryota > Dinophyceae > Prorocentrales > Prorocentraceae > Prorocentrum > Prorocentrum cordatum. Next base: position 12,282 of record CAUYUJ010007173.1, read on the forward strand.
AAGTCGACCATGGTGCCCCTCTGTCCTGTCTATCGCGTTTCGTGCCCTCCTGTCGGGAACATGGATTCTTCTATGTTGTTCATGGCAACGGAAAAGAGTCGACCAGTCTATTCAGCTGCCTACGGAACATGCCGCCATTGAGCCTGTGCAACAGCGTAGCAGGAAGGAGTTTGAATTTTAAACGCTTAGCGCATCCCCACCAGTACATGCCCTTGATCGGGGGAGCGTGACATCATGTGGAGAGCTCGGGGAGCTTCCGTGTGCTAGATTATTCTTGGATGCCTCTCGGAGTCCCTTGGGATGCCTCTTGGAGGCCTCTTGGGGCGTCTTGGTGCCTCTTGGAGGCCTCTTGTGTCTTCTTGGGGGCCTCTGGGCGGTCTCCAGCGCCTCTTGGGGTGTCTTGGGTGATTCTGTGAGGCCTGTTGTGGGCCTCTTGGGCGCCTTTTGGGGGCCTTTGGGGGCATGTTGGGGGCCTCTTGGGGTCCTCTTTGGGGCCCCTGCTTTGACACCACGCCCGTTTTGACTTGCCTCGGGAGGGAGCCCTTTTCGGCTCTCTATTGTTTCATCTGCAGTTTTGTATGGAAAGCGGAACAGCATCTGCTCCGGAGACGGGGTGGGCGGGTAGGAGGGGGTGGGGGGGCCTTAGAAAACATGTGCAACACCTGACCAGACAATCAGACAGTATAAGAGGAGCATTCCACCCCGACCACTCCGTGCAGGCACGGTGGCGGAAGGGCCCGGCCATGTAGATGTGCCTGGCCTCCCGAAGACTTTTGGCGATGTGCCCTCTTCCAGCTGGCACCTTGGCGCCACAAAACGGGTAATCATTTTCTCAATTCGAAGAAGAAAAATTCATAAACATAGACTTTTGGCGCTTCGCCCGGATTTCTTGGATCCGCGCTAGGCCCCCCCGGCGGCGCCTCTGGCGCCGCCCCTGGCGCGCTCCGCGCGCCAGGGAGGGGGTCCAGCGCAGATCCAAGAAATCCGCGCGGAGCGCCAAGAGTTCATGTTCATGGCGTCTTGTCTTCTTCTGCTTCTGCCGCCTTGGTCGCAGACGCGATTGCAGCTGCCATTCGGTGCTGGAGTGCTTGCCCGTGCGATTGTGTCCGTGCGACCGTGGCATGCGAACTGCGCCGCCGGCCTGGCAGGCGGGGCTCGAGGCTGTTCGGGCCGGGGCCTCCGCAGCCCGCGCTGGCTGCGACGCCGGGCCCTGCCGATGGCACAGAACGGACGGGCAGGGGCCTGCTTGCCCCAGGCGAGACTCGAAGAAGAGAAAACTGCATAAGCATAAATTGTGGGCGCTCCGCTCGGATTTCTTGGATCCGCGCTGGGCCCCCCCGGCGGCGCCTCCAGCGCCACCCCTGGCGCGCTGCGCGCGCCAGGGAAGGGAGTCAGCGCAGATCCAAGAAATCCGCGCGGAGCGCCAAAAGTATATGTTTATGCAATTTGCTCGTCTTCTGGAGGCGCCAGGGAGGTACAGTGGAGACCCATGCCAAGAAGCACCCTGCTCGTCTCCAGGGTGCGCTGGGCTTCTTGGACTTCGATAGCTTTGCGATGGAAAGCGTGCCGTTCCTATACCAAAAATCGACGGACTCCTTAGGGTCTCAGGGTTGGGTTTCTCGTGGAAGGTTTCTCGTGGACTGGCCTCTACTGTACTCTGGCGTGGCAGGTCAAAAGGAGAGTCGTGTGGGAGCACGCGCCGCAGATGGGCTGGGGGCACAGTTGAACTCTCAATGTCTCTTACACCTTGTCCTCTCTCTGGCCTGGTCTCCAACTCCCTGCGCGTTCCAACCCTCCTGGGCCCGCTGCTGCCGCACCCCTTTCTGCTCATGCACGACGAGGACCTACGATGAGGATATTTTCGGCGGCGAGCCCGGGGGGGAAATGCGAATAGGCGTTTTTTGTCCGAAGACTCGGAAGTTCCCCGACCTTCAGACAAATTTTCTAAGGTTCCCTCGAACACACTGACAACCTCTCAGAAGGCCGGAGCGCTTCTGAGAGGCCCCGCCGCCTTCTGAGAAGGCCTTCTCCTTCTCACTTCCCCCCCCCGCTCGCCGCCGATATTTGCTTGGGCCGCAGCGATGTAGGACACAGCGCGTTCGGTTCGGGCTAGACGGGGCCGCGGGCCAGCCAGCAAGTCGTGGAGCAGCTCGGACGGGTGGAATAGGAGGGAGGCTGCGGAGGCAGGCGGAAAGTGGAAAGCCATGCCTACGCCATGTAAAACTCGAGGTGCGGTGATGGCGGCCCCCGGCTCCACCAGGGAGTCATGCTAAGGAGGCTGCGCCTAGCCGAAGCCAGGACCAACGCCGTGGCACAGGAGGGCCAAGAAAAGAGCAACGTATAAGCGGACCGATAAATCTTCCTCCTCCTCCTCCTCCTCCTCCTCCTCGTTCTCCTCCTCCTCCTCCTCCTCCTCCACCTCCTCCTCCTCCTCCTCCTCCTCCTCATCCTCATCCTCATCCTCCTCCTCCTCCTCCTCCTCCTCCTCCTTCCTCCTCCTCCCTCCCCCTCCTCCTCCTCCTCCTCTTCCTCCTCCTCCTCCCTCCTCCTCCTCCTCCTCCTCCGCTGTCGTCCTCCTCCTCCTCCGCCACCTCCTCCTCGATCCTCCTTCTCCTCCTCCTCCTCCTCCTCTTCCTCCTCCTGCGCTGCGCGACCAGGCGGGTGCGCACGCGATCAGAAGCGTCTCCGCCGCTGCCTTGGGTGCCGTCGCGCCCCCCACAGGTGCTCGCTCAGCGCGGGAAGAGGGGCCCTCTCTCCTGCTTCCTCTTCCGCCACCTCCACCATCTTCCCTCCTCCTTGTCCCTCCTCTACCGCCTCTTCTTCTCTCCTGCTCCTCCCTCTTCATCCTTCTTCTCCCTCTCTCCTCCTCCTCCTCCTCCTCGTCCTTCTCCTCCTCCTCCTTCCTTCCTTCCTTCCTTCCTTCCTTCCTTCCTTCCTTCTCATCCTCCGCCTCCTCCGCCTCCTCCTCCTCCTCCTCCTCCTCCTAGACACCAAGACACCAAGAGAGTTCCAACACGAACGACGTCCGCCGAAGGAAAAGAGAGCAACCCCGCCTCGATCACATAGCACATGGTCCTGCCTTGAGGGCGAGGAGCAACCTAGATGAGGGGGCTGCTGAAAGGGAAGGAGACGTCGGAGCGTGGAGGGGCCAGGGCTCCGAGATTCTGTGCCCCGAACTGCCAGGGAGGCCCCCATTCCACAACATCGCAGATCCTTCAGGGAGGTGGGGTTGGGGTGACATGGCCCACGCAAGTGGCCGAGACCTCGCACTTCCCATATAGCCACACCTCCCACATAACAACATTGGTACCCCAGTCCTTTCATTCTGGGCACACCAGAGCAAATCAGCAAAACTCGGGTGGTTAGCCAGACGGACTAGCTCCTGAAGGGACGGGGGAAACTCAAAACGCGTCTAACTCGCCAGCTCAAACCATTCCGATCCTGGGGCACGGGGCACACGTCAATTTGACGCCATCCCAAACAGGAAGGTGAGGCCGCGGAGGGGCAGGGACAGCACCACGGGCCCTCAAGGGCCTGCCCAAAGCACTGCAGAGGTCACGACGCGGGGGCCAGTGCACACGTACTTGGAGCATACTTGAGGCTACTTTCTTGTCCAACGTACGGGCGGCCACGGAGCATTTAACATCTTCGGTGCACATATTGGTGGCGCGCGCAGCTATCTTCGCGTGGTGAGCCGTAGGGGTGTTCCCTCGGACGTGAGACAGCTTGGCTGTTCTCAGCCGCAGCCTCTTCCTTGTAGGGCTTTACTTTGATCACACCATACTTGAGTCGACCAGAAGTTCTCCAGCAGCCAGCGTGCGGCGATGAGTGGGCCTCGGATCTCACAAAATTAGAGGCCCCTCCACACCATGCAGTCAGAGTGGGTGGAGAACAGTCGCCAAGGGAGCCGCACTTCAAGGGGAGGACTCCGCCTCGGGATCAAGAGCTGGTTCCAGGAAGCGTTCAAACATGCAGGCCGCGCGATGCTCAGCCGCCGCAGCCGTCTGAGGCACCCCATCGGGCACTGGTCCCAGGATCCCTCGAAGGAGGAGGCCGTCTGGGGAGACCTCAACAACAGCCCAGCCACCTCGGGCCACCCCAGGCAGAGCCCCATCATAGCAGCTCCCGTCACTGTAGTGGCGACCGTCCCTAAATAACCTAAAAGCCCCACATGGCCCCTGGGCATCAAAAAAGTTCACCGCGGACTCCTCCATGGGCCTGTTTGAGATCAAGGGGGAGGGCATCCACAAGGAGGAGAAGAGGGGATCCTTAGGCCCATGGTGGAGCGCCATAGCTCGTATCTCTTCGTCCTAGCCCTCACGCTCAGCCTCCAGCCAATGGCACTCCCAGGCTCGATGGAAGATAGAGTCTGGCTGACTGCAGTGTGGGCACTGCCCACTGGTATTGTATCCCCACCTCTGAAGAGTGAGCCAAGTGGGGTACCTTGCCAGAAAACACTTGCTCCACGAGTCGTTTAACATTCATAGGAAAAGTCTTGCCTCCTCCTCCTCTTCCTCTTCCTCCTCCTTCTCTTTCTCCTCTTCCTTCGCCCCCCTCCCCCCTCGTCACCCTTCTTCTTCTTCTTCTTCTTCTTCTTCTTCTTATTTTTCTTCTTCTTCTTCTTCTTAGTATTATTATTTTTATTACTATATTAATATTATTATTCTTACTTCTCCTCCTCCTCCTCCCGTTCCTGCTCTTCCTCTCTCCCTCCTCCTCCTCCTCCTCCACCTCCTCCACCTCCTCCACCTCCTCCTCCTCCGCCTCCGTAACCTTTTTCCCTTTTCTCCTCTTCTTCCGCCCACCTCCTCCCTCACCCTCCGTCTTCTTTTCAGATGTTGAATGTCTGCTCCTCTTCCCTCCTCCTCAATCCCTCCGCCCTCCTCCGGCCTCGATGCTCAGTTGCAGCGCTGGCCTCCAAGCTAAGCTCCTCCTCCCTCCCTCTTCTGCCTCCGTCCCTCCTCCTCGCTCTCCTTTTGTCCTCCTCCCTCCCCCCCTCCCTCCCCGCCGCCTCCGCGTCTGGCGGGGGGGGGCGGACGGAGGGCCCTCGAGGGGCGCCGTCGGCGAGAGCGAGAGAGTCGGCACGCGTCTCCTCCGCGTGCGGGGGGGCCGGCGGAGAGAGCGCGGCGGCGGCAAAAGGAACAAGCACGTAGAACAACGCACCCATACCTCTACTCCAGAGTTCGTCATACAAGGGAGGGGGTCTGGACCCTCCAAGACAAGCCATTTCAGACCTCCCCCGTGGGAGAACCCTCCAACACATCGTCCCCAGACCCCCCCAGGCCCTCCAAGATAGCTTGGAAGAGACCCCCCCCGAAATGAGACCCCCCTCCCTTTATTACGAAATCTGGAGTACCATTGCCTCGTTTTTCAATGTTTGGGCCTCCTGGAGGGCCCTCGTCGGCACCGCTGGATTCGCCTCGGAATCCTGGTCAGGGCGCACCCCGGGAGAGGTCCGGGGAGCAGCGGTCTCGGTACCTTTTGGTCGGGTGCCGCTGGAAGTGCTCCTGGGCCAGGGTGCCCCCAGGATGCTCGGGGCAGCCCAAGCGGCCTCCAGAGCACCCCTCACGAGGCCCAGAGGGCCCCAGAGGGCTCCGAAGTGGAGCGAAACTCTGGGGGCACCTTGGGCCAGCGGCACACTTCTAGCAACACCCGAAGAGGTCGGGTGCTGCTGGAGGTGCCCCTGGCCCAGGGCAGGGCTGAAACTGAACGGTGTGTGTTCGTCTTCGTTTTGTTCTCTTCGTTCTTCCTCGCTTTGCCTTCGCTTGGCCCTGAATGCAAAACGAAAAGGAGGGCGGAACGGCCCACGAGATCGCCAAAACACCGTTTAGGTCCAGCCCTGGTCCAAGGTGCCCCCAGCTTTTTCGCTCCATTTTGGAGCCCCTGGGGCCCTCTGGGCATCGTGAGGGGTGCTCTGGAGGCCGTCTGGGCCACCCCGAGAATCCTGGGGGGTACCTCGGGGCAGGGGTACTTCTAGCAACACCCGAAGAGGAGGGCCACGTGACAGCTGTGCCCCGACCTCCTCTCCTCATCAAGCAGCGGCAACGGCACGACGGATCAACGATGACACTTTTTGGAGGGGGAGGAAGATCCGCGCGGCGGCGGCCCCCCACGCTGGCGGCGCCTCTGGCAAAACCCCGGGCGCGCTTCGCGCGCCAGGGTCGGGGGCGGCCAAGAGGGAGGTGATGACTGGCGGAGGTTGGATATCATGGCGGGCGCCATGATTTCTCCCCAGATTTCCATGGCACCTCTTCGTATTGCGAAGGCCTTACGGCCAAACTCATCCATGAATCGCAGGAGAACCGAAGGTCTTTGGATGTCTCGCCTGTGCCGCTCCTGAGAGGCCTCTGAGGCATCGGGCTGGTCCAAGACGCCCTGGGGGGCGTCGGGAGGGCCCGGGGCAGTCGACGGGGGCCCCCCGAACGTTTCAAGATGGCCCCGAGACGTCCCGACGTTGCTTCTAGGCGGCCCTCAAGACCGCCGAGGCTGCCCCGGGCGGCCTCCAGACAGATCCGAGGTGGCCCCGCCGCGCCCCCAGGAGGCCCCCGACGCGTTGCCGAAGGGCCCTCAGGAAGGCAACGTTCTCCACTCCCGATGGCCCGACCGAGCCCCCCGCGCGCAACAGGCCTGATGCTCCCAGAGGCCTCCGCAGGAAGATCGGCCGACGGCGCGACGACCGCGACGACGACAGTGGTCGCCGTGGCGATTTTCGGATTAATGAATGGTTTTGAGGGTGTAGATTGTGATGGCAACGCTGGCAATGGTGATCGTGAAGGCGACAGTGATGGTGGCGATGGTGGCGGTCGTGATGACGATGATCGCGATGATGACATCAGAACGGCGAAGATGTCGGCTTCGGTGAGGGCGGCGACGTTGCCCGTTGAAGTCAGCGCGCAGGCGAGGGCGACATTGGCGATCATGATGAGGATGCACGGTGATGATGATTGCGCTATCGTGGTGGCGTTGAGGATGACGGGGGTCGTGGCGACGATGATGACGATGTCGATCGTGGCGACGTAGTTGATGATGATGACGATGATGATGATGATGATGATGATGATGATGATGATGATGATGATGATGATGATGATGATGGCGATGATGGCTACGAAAACGATGATGATGACGATGACGGAGACGATCATTGCGACACTCCTCAAGGCGCCCCGGAGCGGGGCTACGGGGAACCCCAAGAGATTTTCACATGCGTGCCTGGAGCTTTAACGAGCCTCCCAAATGTCCGTTCCGAACCCCCCCGCGCCTTGACAATTCTCCCCGAGGCGCTCGTCCGACCTGGCGCTGGTCTCCTTCTCCCATGTCGGCCCGTCCGAGCCTCCCACGCGCGGAAGGCCTGCTGTGCCCAGTGGTTTCTCCGGGAACATCTGGCCGATGGAAATACGACGACTTTAACCAGGATGCTATGGGTGCCATGATCGGAAAAAGTCAGGTAATGCTGGTGATTGTTGTGATGGTGATATTGCCCCGCTCCCAGACTAGTCAAGGCGGCCCCCCCTAATTACGGCCCTTGCAGGCTTCACGAGGCTCCCAAGAGGCTTCTTGGAGGCTTCCAGGACGGACAAAGATGTGTCCAAAATGTTCATGGCGACACTATTGGTGCTCATGTATGCGATGGTAAAGGAGATTCGAACGGTGATGTTGATGATGATGTTGCTTGTGCTGCTGCTGCTGCTGCTAACGATGCTTATAATGGTGGCGTTGACGCTGTTGATGATGATGCTGATAATGATTATGATGTTGATGATGCTTATGATTCCCCAATCAGAGCTTGCCTCTGTAGGGGTCCTAGCGGATTCATTTGGTTAGGTTAGGTTTGTCGCCGATTTTCGCGGCACGCCCGGGTGCCCGGGTGCCCGGGGGTGCCCGGGGCCCGGGTGCCCGGGGGGTGCCCGGGGGGGCCCGGCCCCGGGGGTGCCCGGGTGCCCGGGGGGTGCCCGGGGGTGCCCGGGGGTGCCCTATAGCCCTAAGGCCTATAGCCCAATAGCCCTATAGCCCTACAACTCTATCCGCCTAGCCCTATATACGTGTATATATATAGCCCTGATTGGTTTTTTTCTCCGGTATCAGTCTGATTATGATGATGATGATGCTAATGATGGTGATGATGGTGATGATGATGATGATGATGCTGCTGCTGCTGATGATGATGATGATGATGATGATCGCGCTCTCCCGAGGAGGGGCGGTGCCGATGGGCTGGCCTCCAATCTGGAAACACACATGGTTTTTCACCTGGTGGTCTCTGGGAAGATCTGGGATATGTGGAACATCTGGAAAACATATGTTTTTTTATACTTGAGTCGTCTCTGGGACTACTTGGTTGTTCACCTTGGTAGTCTCTGGGAAGATTTGGATTTGTTTTGGAAAATCTGGACAAAAGCGTTTTTCACCTGGGCATGTCTCTGAGAATATTTGGAATATCTGGCAAATCTGGAAACACATTGTTTTTCACCTGGGTAGTCTCTGAGAGTATTTGGAATATCTGGAAAATCTGGAAACACACATCGTTCGTCAATCGGGTAGTATCTGAAATATTTGGGATATTTGGGAAATCTGGAGACACACAAGTTTTGTCCAATGCCACCCTCCCCACCGATCCCTTCCTTTTTTTTTTCTCTCTCTCTCTCTCTCTCTCTTTCTCCCACTCCCTTTCTCCCTCTCCTCCTCTCCCTCTGTGGTGTGGATTCCTGCTGCGAGGCTTTCCACTAGAATCCCTGTGTGGCGCTTTCCAAAGCGTTTCTGTTATGAGGCCTTCCAATAGAATCCCTTTCAGGGTGTTTTCCAAAGGATTCAAAGTGTGAGGGTTTCCCATCGAATTACTCTGTGCTGCTTCCCAAAGGATTCCGACTGTGAGGCCTTCCGCCAGCATCCCTCTGTGGCGCTTTCCAGAACAATCCTGTTGAAAGGCTTTACGCTAGAATCCCTCTGTGGTGCTTTCCGAAGGGTTACGCTTGTGAGGCTTTCCGGTGGAATTCCTTTTGTGGTGATTTCCAAAGGGTTCCGCTTGTGAGGCTTTCCGATGGAACTTCTTTGGAAGGATTCTTGCTGTGAGGTTTTCCCAAATAATCCTTTTTGGAGCGTTTGTCAAAGGAATCTTGTTTAGAGGTATTCCACTTTACTCTAGAATCCCTCTGTGGTGTTTTCGGGAGGGTTCCGCTTGTGAGGCTTTCCTGTTGAACTTCTTTGTGGTGCTTTCCAAAGGGTTCCAATTGTGAGGCTTTCCCATCGAATCCCTTCTGTGGTGAGGCTTTCCACTAGGATCCCTCTGCGGTGCTTTCCAAAGGGTTCCGCTTGTGAGGTTTTCCAATCGAATCCCCTTTGTGGTGCTCTCCAAAGGAATCCTGTTGATCTGCTTTCCAATGAAACTCATTTGTGATGCTTTTCAAGGGGTTCCTGTTGTGAGGCTTTCGATTGGAATCCCTTTGCGTTTTCCAGCGGATTACGATTGTGAGGTGTTCCAATGGAAGCCTTTTGTTGAGCTTTCCACCGGATTTCCTTGGTTAAGCTTCCCCATAGGAGCCATCTGTAGCATTTTCCGAAGGGTTCCTGTTGTGAGGCTTTCCAATCGAATCCCCCTGTGGTGCTTTCCAAAGGTCCTTGCGCAAGGCTTTCCACTAGAATCCCTTTGGGGTCCTTTCCAAATGAAACCTGACGAGAGGCTTTACAATAGAATCCCCCCGTGGTGCTTTCCAAAGGATTCCGATTGTGAGGTTTTTCCATCGAATCCCTTTGTGGTGTTTTCCAAAGGATTCCGATTGTGAGGTTTTCCCATGGAACCCCCTTGCGGTGCTTTCCACATGATTCCTGTTGAGAGGCTTTCCGCTCGAATCCTTTTGTGGTGCTTTCCGAAGGGTTCCTGTTGTGAGACTTTCCAATCGAATCCCCCTGTGGTGCTCTCCAAAGGAATCCTGGTGAGAGGATTTCCAATGGAACTTCTTCGTGTTTTCAGGAGAAAAAAAACATCCTGTTGTGAGGCTTTCAAATGGAATCCGGGCGTGGTGCTTTCCAAACGATTTCGGATTGAGAGAGAGAGAGAGAGAGAGAGAGAGAAGCAGCGAGGACACATATATGAAGGCAAGAAAGATGATACTGTAGGAGAGGAGGAGGATGAGGGGGATAATGACAGGAATCAGGATAATGGGGAGACGGAGAATGAGGAGGCGAATGAAGAGAATGAGGAACACGAGAATGATGAATACTGATGGGAATGATGAGGATGAGACAAATGAGGAGGTAACAAATGAGGAATAATGTGGAGAATTGGGAGGAGGATGAGGATGATGAGAACGAGGAGGACGGAGAGAAGGATGAGGAGGCGAGTGAAGAGGAAGAGGGCACGAGAGGAGGCGAAAGATATGATGACAGGGGGCGAGCATACACGTATACATATATATATATATATATATATATATATATATACACACATATACATATCCGTAAGGGCTTCGCCCCATGCCGCCGGCCCCCTGTCTCGGATAATGGGAGATGCAAAAGATAGATCATGAGGTCTGGGCGCCGCCGTGAAACAGTGTCAGGACCTGTTTGTTTTTCGACCCTGACTCTACGGATCTGCGTCACGGGTGCCACCGGATTTTTAGAAATATGGCACATCCCTTATGTTTTTGGACCCTGACCCTACGGATCTGGGTGAGGGGTGCCGCCGAATCTAAGAAATGTGGCACATCCCTTGTGTTTTTGGGCCCAGACCCAGCCGATCTGCGTGAGGGGTGCCAGCAAATTTTGGAAATGTGGCAAATCCCATGTGTGTTTTGGGCTCTGACCCCGCCGATCTGCGTGAGGGGTGCCACCGAATTTCAGAAATGTGGCAATTCCCTTGTGTTTTTGGACCCTGACCCCGCCGATCTGCGTGAGGGGTGTCAATTTTTACCCACCCCAGCAATTCAGACAACACGCCAAGGCGTGGTAAAAATGCCTTTTTGGGGTCTCCCCCCCTCGCGCGGTCCATCAACAAGGAACAGTAAGCAGCAAGAAGCAGAACTGCAACAGTGGAAACTGGAAGCAGCAACGGTACAGGAAACTGCGAACCTTCGTCCGACAGCCTGGTGGCCCTACAAGGGGGCCGGCGGACATATATATATATATATATATATATATATATATATCCGTAGCCATTTTGGCTCAAGGTCCTCATGTGCTCCACAGCGCATAGGTTTCCCATGCGAGCGACCTTCCAGATACAATCAATCGAGCGATCTGACTGATTCAGGGCAGCATGCCAACGATTGCTCTGCGATTGGTTGCCTGTGTTGCCCAGCTGTCGAGAATGGCCGCTGATGTAACCTGCTTTGCCGGCAATGGCAATTTTATTCAAGACCAGTGGCCTTTCTGTCAGAAGGTGCACGACGATGTCTTGATTTATTATGGGCCCAGTGCGGAGGGAAGCTTCCTGAAGCTCGGACTTTACGCTGCTGGGCACAGTGGTTGGAGTGCGTTGGCGTTTGCTGGCAACGGCGGCATGAAAGGGGCCCAGCAATTTGTAGTGCGGCAGGAAGGCGGCACTTGGATAGCCGAGGAGCGCTACTCCACAGACTACGCACCTCCACAAATGCAGGAAACGCAGGACCTGACATTGATCTTCGCCAGCGAGGAGAAAGGCGGAACTGCATGGGGTTTGCTACTGCCTCGGATCTCCTGCGGTGCTGGCGACAGGTACCCCGTTGAAGATGTGAGCCGCTGGATGCACTGGGCACTGGGTAGCTCCCACAGCTTTGCATACCACAGCAGTAAGCGTGGCCAGTTTCATGTCAACTTGCTCTCAGGGCCTTCGACGCTTCCGGATCTGACCAGCTTGGAGGAAGTGGACGTGCTGATGCCAGATGTCGACGTGGTGCTCGGGCAGGGAGGCAATGATCCTACGAACCCCTATATTTGTGGTATCTTCGATCTCGCACAACTTTTGCCAGCTAACAGGAGTGTCTTGGATAAGCACCACGTCGTCAAGTTTGCGCCGAAGTTATCCGCGAGCAGCGAACAGTATGTCCATCACATGATATTGTATAGTTGTGACAGTGCTGCCAATGCCTTATACGATAAGTATGTATCACACAATCAGGTGATCGGTGATTGCGGAAGCATGCCGCCAGCTTGCAACGCATTGAAATGGGCCTGGGCCGTTGGGAGCGAAGACGTTGTATTCCCTGCAGACGTGGGCATGCCGTTTGGTCAGAACGTGCGCTGGTTGGCACTGCAGATGCACTATCACAACCCGTTGCTGGTCGCAGGCGTCAAGGACAGCAGCGGCGTCATGATGATTTTCAGCGATTCTCTCCGCACCCACGACGCTGCAGTCTTCACCCTCAACGGGGGCACCAGCCCGAATCATCGCAATCCATTGCCAGCCGGCCAGGCAGATATCACTCTGAGCACCGTTACCGTCCCAGAGCAGTGCACGAACGCTTGGGACGTACCCAGTATCAACGTGCTGGGTGTGTTTTACCATGGCCATCTCGTCGGCAAGAGCTTCGGTATTGATATCACCAGCAGCGCAGACGGAAGCTATCGTGGGACGCTCCGTCAGGAGAAGAGGTACGATTTCAACCACCAGAACTTTGAACCGCCCTTGTTGAACACTATTTCTAGAGGAGACGAGCTAACGTTTACATGCAAGTATGATACGTCCTTGAGAACAGAGTCTACTGAGTTCGGGGATGCAACGCAAAATGAGATGTGCTGGGCTGCCTTCATGTATTATCCTGCTCAGATGATGACAGGTGCAATGATCGATAAGGGGAGCGTCCTAACAACCCTTATGGGGAAAAAAAGTATACGATGTGCGGGGGTGGGCCAGCTGTCGTATACAGCGCCAGTGGTTGCTCCGCCTGCGTGCATGCAACTGGGCGATTTGAGTTCAGTTCGCGCCAGCAATATTTTAAGCACCATGACGGCCGACCTCCCGGCGACCTGGATTCCAAGTACAACAACGACCACGACGACGACGACGACACCAGATTTGCTGCCCAGTAGCACCATGACGGCCGACCCCTCGGCTACCTGGATTTCAAACTATACAACGACCACGACGATGAGGACGACACCAGACTTGCGGGCCAGTTTAACGTCGTCAGAGTCGTCACCAGCTCCGACGTGCTCGTGCGTACTTTCTGTGATCGGCGCGTTTGTTCTGCATGGCCTTCTACGTGCATCCACAATGCAGTTTGCCATTTGCCAGTAGACGTTAGCCGCTGTGAATTGTAGCATTCCTGACTTGGTGCTTGTTCTCGCATTTGCACTTGGGGTGTGGCTGGGCTGTCGTAACATACGCTTGAAGACCGCGGCCCACGAGCCACCCAGAACGGACCGCAGACGCCTCAACGGTGTTCCAACGAGCTCCCCAGCAGTGCTTACTATTATTGCGGTCCGCGACAGCTACGGAGCCCTGTAGGGGCGACGTGCTGGACAGGACCTCCGACTGCTGGCTCATGGGCTTCGAGCTCCGCGTCGAGGTCCTCTACTGACAAATGCTTTCGTTTTCCTCGTGCGCAGTCGTGGTCGCGCAGACCCGTCTGCGTGTTGTTCTGGTGTGCAGGTAGCCGGATAGCCGGTGCTAATTTTCTTGCGGCGCACGGACCGCGCACCGCTCGTCGTTTTCAGCGAGCGTTTTCCTGCGATCCACGTCTGGGCAGCAGCGCATCCTTATTGTGGGCGTCCGTTCGTCTCGTGCTCGGCAAGTTCTTTTCCATTGATCTGGGCGAACCCACATTGTTTGCCCGTCTTGCCACTGACGCCAGGTGGCGAGAACACCTTTGAAATTTCGCACACATCCCGCGCATGTTCGCTCCACGGGTTAGATTTCGTCGGCGCGCAGGTGCGGGGGGTCCTGTCATAATGCACCTCGTATATACATATATATATATATATATGTATATATATATATATATATATATATATATATATATATCCCTGGGGGGCTGACCCGCGGCCTGAAAACAGGTGCCCCGACCCCCCATGGGAGGACGGGGGGGGCCTGGAGCCTCCCCGGAGCAGCCAAGACAGCCCCAGAGTGCCCGAAGAGCGTTCCAACACAGGCCCAGAGGGCTCCAAGACGCGAAAGGTGGCCCCAAGACTGCGCCAGAGGCCCCCAAGACCGCCCAAGACAGCCCCAAGACAGCACAAGATGGCCCCAAGACGCCCCAAGAGGCCCCAAAGAAGCCTACCAAGAGAGCCCGGGGAAGCCAAAATTGTTGATTTTCTGTGTGTTTTTCGATGTTTTTTTGCGTTCTCGCTCTTCCAGCTTTCCGACGCTCCAAGACAGCTCCAGAGGCCCTCAAGAGCGCCCAAAGATGGCCCGGGACGCCCCCAATACGGCCCCAAGACGGCCCCAAGACAGCTCTGGAGGGCCCCAAGACAGCCCAAGAGGCGCCCAAGAGATCCCAACACGGCCCCGAGAAGGCCCCAAGAGGGGCCCGAGAGGGCGACCGAAGGTTCAAACATCTAATTTACCGCCCCGAGAGGGCCCCAGGAGACCCCCAGAGGGCCCCAAGAGGCCCCAAGAGGCCTCCAAGAAGCCCCAAGGAGGCCCCCAAGAGGCTCCCAAAAGACCCCAATGGGCCCCAAACCGGCTCCCCATGAGGCCTCCAAACTGCGGCCCAGAGGCCCCAAAGAAGCCTCCCAAGAGAGGCCCGGGAGGCCCGAATTGTTGATTTTAAAAAATCGATCCGGGCTGAAAAACTGCGTCCTGTGTGTGCCGGAATCGTCCCGGTCGGCCGCCGGAAGCCCGAGGCATTGCCCTGAAACCGATGCACGGGGCGGGGCTTTTGGGACTTTCGAGTGGCCCCCTCGTCGCCACGGCTGGACGCAGCTTGGAGAACTGGTACGTTTGGACTCCGGGCAGGGTCGTGGGACGTGTCGCAGCCGAGGCAAGCCAAAGGGCGAACGGTTCTGCTCTGGCCGAAAGGTTGTGCAGCGGCAGCTCCAGCTGCCTCGAAGAGGGTCGGCGGTGGCAGGTCCACTGCAACTTCCCTGCGCACTGTCTCGTCCTCCGCATCGGCTTCTGTCCCCGCGCGTGCACGGAGCCAGATGTCATCAGCCCTCAAGCCCTGAAGCCCTACTCCGCCTCCTCCTCCCCCTCCTCCGCCTCCTCCCCCTCCCCCTCCTCCTCCTCTCTCTCCTCCCCCTCCTCCTCCCCCTCCTCCTCCTCCTCCTTCTCCTCCTCCTCCTCCCAGTCGGCCCGAGGACAGTAAGCACAGGTCCAGTATCGGGGCTCGAGGATTGAAGCTTGCGGGTGCCTGGGCGTCTGGAGGCATCTGGGCACACGATGACGTCGTGGTGCGATCGGACTCGAGAGGCCCCCAAGAGGCCTCTAGAAGTCTGGAACGGGCAGCCCGGACGCCCGAAGAGGTCTCCAAAGAAGGCCCGACGAGGCAGAATCATTGCTTCTCCGAAGTTTTTCGAAGGATTTTGGAATTTTCGCTTTTCAGTTTCCCGACGCACACCGGCGTCCCAAGAGCCCGTTTTTTTATTCCCCGGCGATAACGGGCGTTACCGGGGGGGGGGGGGCGGGGGGCCGGTAGCGTCACGTTCGGCGCCCGCGGCGTCTGGGAATGCCTAGGGATGACCGAGGACAGGTAGGGGCAGCGTGAAGGTGGCGATCTGCACCACAGCGCCTGTGTACACCACAGTGCCTGCGTGCACCACAGCGCCTGTGTACACCGCAGCGCCTGCGTACACCACAGCAGCCTGCGTGCACCACAGCGACGACGACGACGAGAAAGAGGACGGGGAAAAGTTTGATGAGGAGGAGAGGAGGAGGAGGAGGAGGAGGAGGAGGAGGAGGAGGAGGTTTTGGAGCGCTTTAGCTTTAGTTTGGCTCAAGTTTCAAGACTCAAGACACACACGGGGTCCATGTAGCCCGGAGTCCCGGGAATAGCTCTTGGACCCTGTCGGAAGCTCCTTGGACCCATGGGAATCCGTCTTGGGCCGGACGCGGCCCTCTCCTAAAGGCCCTCTGGAAACCACCTTTGCCAAAAGGAGCTCTGACAGACAGCAAGACAACACAAGGGCCAATCTTGTAGCCCCCGGACCCAGGGATAAATTTTACACCCCTGCGGGAGGCCCTTGGCCACTATGAGCGGATCTTGAAGCCATCGCCTTCCCAGAGCCACTCTTTTGGGAACCAACTTTGGCCAAAAAAGGAGCTCTGACAGACTCAAGACACACAAGGGGTCCATGTAGCCCGGAGTCCTGGGATAATATTTACACCCCTGTCGGGAGGCCCCTTGGCCACTTCAACGATCTTGGAGGCCATCGTGGCCTCTCTAAGGCCCTCTTCGAACCACCTTTGGCCAAACAAGGAGCTCTGACAGACTCAAGACACACAAGGGGTCCATGTAGCCCGGAGTCCTGGGATAATATTTACACCCCTGTCGGGAGGCTCCTTGGCCACTTCAACGATCTTGGAGGCCATCGTGGCCTATCTAAGGCCCTCTTCGAACCACCTTTGGCCAAAAAAGGAGCTCTGACAGACTCAAGACACACAAGGGGTCCATGTAGCCCGGAGTCCTGGGATAATATTTACACCCCTGTCGGGAGGTCTCCTTGGCCACTTGAACGATCTTGGAGGCCATCGCGGCCTCTCTAATGCCCTCTTGGAACCACCTTTGGCCAAAAAAGGAGCTCTGACAGACTCAAGACACACAAGGGGTCCATGTAGCCCGGAGTCCTGGGATAATATTTACACCCCTGTCGGGAGGCTCCTTGGCCACTTGAACGATCTTGGAGGCCATCGTGGCCTCTCTAAGGCCCTCTTGGAACCACCTTTGGCCAAAAAAGGAGCTTTGACAGACTCAAGACACACAAGGGGTCCATGTAGCCCGGAGTCCTGGGATAATATTTACACCCCTGTCGGGAGGCGCCTTGGCAACTTGAACGATATTGGATGCCATCGTGGCCTCTCTAAGGCCCTCTTGGAACCACCTTTGGCCAAAAAAGGAGCTCTGACAGACTCAAGACACACAAGGGGTCCATGTAGCCCGGAGTCCTGGGATAATATTTACACCCCTGTCGGGAGGCTCCTTGGCCACTTGAACGATCTTGGAGGCCATCGTGGCTTCCCTGAGGCCCTCTTGGAACCACCTTTGGCCAAAAAAGGAGCTCTGACAGACTCAAGACACACAAGGGGTCCATGTAGCCCGGAGTCCTGGGATAATATTTACACCCCTGTCGGGAGGCTCTTTGGCCACTTGAACGATCTTGGAGGCCATCGTGGACTCTCAGCTAAAGCCCTCTTGAACCTACCTTGGGCCAAAAGGAGCTCAGAACAGACTCAAGACACACAAAGGGGTCCCTGTAGCCCGAGTCCTGGATAGATATATACACCCCTGTCGGAGGGCTCCTTGCCACTTTTGAACGATATTGGAGGCCATCGTGGCCTCTCTAAGGCCCTCTTCGAACCACCTTTGGCCAAACAAGGAGCTCTGACAGACTCAAGACACACCAGGGGTCCATGTAGCCCGGAGTCCTGGGATAATATTTACACCCCTGTCGGGAGGTCTCCTTGGCCACTTGAACGATCTTGGAGGCCATCGTGGCCTCTCTAATGCCCTCTTGGACCACCCTTGGCAAAAAAGTGCTCTGACTACTCAAACACCACAAGGGGTCCATGTAGCCCGGAGTTCTGGGATAATATTTACACCCCTGTCGGGAGGCTCCTTGGCCACTTCAACCATCTTGGAGGCCATCGTGGCCTCTCTAAGGTCCTCTTGGAACCACCTTTGGCCAAAAAAGGAGCTCTGACAGACTCAAGACACACAAGGGGTCCATGTAGCATGGAGTACTGGGATAATATTTACACCCCTGTCGGGAGGCGCCTTGGCCACTTGAACGATATTGGATGCCATCGTGGCCTCTCTAAGGCCCTCTTGGAACCACCTTTGGCCAAAAAAGGAGCTCTGACAGACTCCAGACACACATGGGGTCCATGTAGCCCGGAGTCCTGGGATAATATTTACACCCCTGTCGGGAGGCTCCTTGGCCACTTGGAACCGTCTTGGGGCGGTCGTGTGCGCGTCATCATCATCATCATCATCATCATCATCATAATCATCATCCTCATTACCACCATCATCATCATCGATGCACCGACGTAGCCGCTGAACGGCCGCGCGCGGACGACGAGTCGAGCCGCCTTCCACGAATTATAGACCTTAGGGAAAAAAGAAAGCTCGTGGATTTTCACGGCTGCCAGCCGAAGCTGGGATAAACCTGGCGCGTGGCTTTCCAGTCGCTGGACGTTCGGCGCGTGCACTCACATGCGCAACGAGTGTTCGAAATGTATTGTTTTTCTTTGCAATCATATTCGGTTCGTTGACATTTCTCCTTCTTGGGCCCGCCCCCTGGGGGAAACAAAAATCGTTTCCGAGACATGTATTCGACGTGTGTAAGGTTTTAATTGGCTCCGCGACATTCAACGTCCTTCGTGCTGCTGTTCCAACAAGAACAGAGGCGGACATGGGGGGAGGAGGGTGGAGGAAGAGGAAGATTTAGGTGTTCGTGCGTTTTTTTCTATGGCTGCTTGTGCACTGGCGCCGAAGTGTCCGCAGGCGTTGTGGTGCACGCAGGCATTGTGGTGCACACCTCGGCTGTGATGCACACGGCTGCTGTGGTGTACAAAGGCACCGTGGTGTACCCAGGCGCTGTGGTGCACGCAGGCGCTGTGGTGTGCACAGGCAACCGGCGCTGTGTTGTACGCGTCTGTTGCGGTGCACGCAGGCGCTGTGGCGTACACAGGCGTTGTGATGCACGCAGGCTGCTGTGGTGCACGCAGGCCCCGTGGGGAGGCGCAGATCTTGGGGGCCCGGTGCCGTAAGTCTTCGGCCATGTCGAGGTCGTCCCGGTGAGTCCTGAGTCTATCCTAGGGTATATCGGAGACATATTCGGCGAACTACGGGAGCCATCTTGGGCCCTCGTTGGGCCGTCTTTCAGGCAACCCTGGGCCATCTTGGGTGCCGGAGAGGCAGGGGCCACACAGCTCCCCGGGCGCTTCTGCGTACGCCTCTGGCCCGCTGGGTCGGCGAATTTGGAGCAGGGGATGGCGATATCAGATGGCCTTCCGCAATCGTGCACAACGGATCCATGAAATAGTCCGTGCATGTATACGGTTCCCGCCGTAACCGGGGTGACCTTGCGTCCGTGCCTCGCTGATGTCACTTGAAGGGTCGCGTCTCCTAATGTCCGCTTTCCCATGTGTGCGCCCCCGCTGGTGGACTGTATCATTTCCGCGGGGTCGGTCGTGCACCATATCGTCAATTCAATAATGACGTGTTTGACATGGATTCTTCGGTTTTGTTCGGCGTCATTCCGTAATCGTTGGGGCTCAAGCCGGTCGTGTTGCTCAGCTTCTGGCACTTCTTCGCTAGCGCACGATGGGACGGTCCAGCACGCCAGGTGAGCCTTCCGATCCTCGGCGTTCTCTCTCTGCCCCGTCGGCCGGCCTCCCCGCAGGAGCCGGCGGTGGCCTTCCTTACCCGGTCGAGCATCCGGCTCCCGGGCCGCCTCCTCACGCCCCGCCGGCCGGCCTCCTGGAAGGAGCCGGCGGACTTTAAACGGAGAAGGTTAAAGGCGAGGTATAAATCGAGCATGTACCGCTGCCGTGCCTGGCTCAAGCCGGGCCCGGCCTGATATGTGACTGTGCCTCACCGAGGCGCACTACTTGCATTTGAGATCGGAAAACATCCTTTCCATTGACGATGCCCATCTTACTCTATACTCCAGATCCCATGCTTCGTCTCGCTCTCTTGCTCATGCGATATGAGCCAAAGCCTGGGATATGGGAGCGCCTAAGGCGGACTACATACCTAAGCTTACCAGCCTGTTTTCGACTTGGTAGCGGAGCTGGCTACACTCTCGTGTGGCTGGCTCTCGCTCTGATTCCTGTAATCCACGGCACAACTTGGTGGACTACTACTACGGTGGAATACCATGTTGCGCCGTCTCTGCGAGGAGCGGAGCCAGTCCGCGATCGAGCTAGCGGGGCAACCCGCGAACTCGAGACGCTCTCTCCTACTTCACTGCGCTACTTCACTCCCGACTTCCACCAGATGCCAAACGGCAACTCGATCGAGAACGTGGTCACCCTGCGGGGCTACCCGCAGCGGGGCCACCTGCATCCCGTGCCGGTCAGGCGCCTCACGGCTACCACGCCAGAGCCTGACAAACCACAGCCTAAACCAATCACCGAAGCCGAAATGCATATGCATTGGATCAAGATGACTATCTTCGGCATTCTATGGGTGATAATGGGATGTGCTGTGGGATACATGCGGCAGGGGATGGACGACACGCGTACTACTGGCCCTTCATGGGACCCTGCCGGTACTACGCCTTTCCGCGAATACGTTCGCGAAGTACATGCATGGTTAAACGTAACGAGCGGCAATATGACACCGCCACAACAAGCTGCAGCACTACAACGAGGCCTTCAAGGTCTAGCTCGTCGTATCGCCATGCAGGCCCCCTCCCAGATCATCAATTATGGTGCAACTGTCAATGGACAGCCAACGGATGCAGTAACCTACATACTGTACTTACTGAGCACCAAATTTGAAAATCTGGAAGATGAGCGCCAGCTCAACTCTGGCACGGCCCTTATCGACTTCCGCGTCGAAAGGGGCGAGCGAATCGACTCAGTATTAGCTCGATTCGAGATGGCCCGTGACGAGGCTAACTCTGTTGGCTTTGTCATCCCCAATTTTCAGATCCTAACGCTGATTCTCTTCAGAGCGTTAGGCGTTGGCGCGTCACGAGCCCAACACCTGCTTGAGCCCTTTAATCATCAGATGCCCCGAACACAAGCAGACTATGACAGGCTGCTGACCAGGATGAGGAACTACGGACATGTTGCCGAGCGCTCTCCTGGCAACATAGCGGGTATCTTCACAGGGCACCACTCACACGCAGGTGTCTACGCCACGACTGCGGGGTCACCCGCTGGTCCTGGCGAGCCAAATCCTTGGGCTGACCCAGCCGATATGCCCAACGAGGCCACTGCCCTTCTAGGGCAGACCGGCCAGGTATCGGCAGAGGCAGCTGAGGCAAACGCCTGGTCGAACTACTCGCCAGGCGCCGCCTACACTGCAAGCCCGCCCTCGGGCACAACCCTCTGGGGCCAAGCGGAGTCATCCGCTCAATGGTCCTCAAGTAATAATATATTTAAGGCACCGAAAGGTAATCAAGCGACTTTAAGAAGTGCAATCAGACGGTGACCATCGAAAAAGAATATAAGCACCAGGAGGTAAAAAGAGCAGGACAAAACCCAAATCAATCTCAATAAGACGAGCGAGAGAGGGGTCTCAGCCACCCTCACCGTTTGAATCTGGCACTGACACAGATACTTCATCTGACGATGAGCACAATGGAAAAGTCTCTGCTGGTAATGACTATCCAGCGGACGACACTCACCTTTCTGAACAGCAAAGGGCGGAAGCCGCCTTTATGGCTTATCGCAAATCAAAACGCCGATGGAGGCGCTTTATGAAGAAACCAGTCAGAAAGGTGAGACGTGCAGTACGCCGACATTTCAAACAATTTGGAAAGGGTCGTGGTAAAGGGGGTCGCAGACGCCGTATGCATGGTAGGGGTATTACTGCTTTCCTCACGTCCTTAACTGATATAGTCTTTGAGGAAGTTCTTATCGGAGGCAAAGGTCGGGGTCACAGGCGGACCTCCGGTAAGGGAAAAGGGCGGAGGGGCAACCTTAGGGACGCTTCTGGCTATACTATGAAGTGTCATACATGCGGCAGCACAGAGCACTTGCGCGATCAATGCCCGAAAGGGAAAGGAAAGGGATCCGTACATTTGGCTCAAAATTCTTTTATGGATGACATAGACTACATTGACTACGAGTTTTACGTCAATCCAGAAGCGGCTCCCGCCGCGGGCTCCTCCACGTATTACGTGATGGCCCGCTACGCTGAAGCAACCGTAGCCCTGGAAGACTACGCAGTGACCCTCTTCGACGAGTTCCACGGCTGGGACGAGGTCGATGAGATTGCGTACAATGCTTGGTTCGGTCTTCCAGCGGGGCCACCCGCCGGTGACGAGGTCTCCGAAGCCGAGACCGTCCCGGCAACAGAGGAAGAACTCACCGCCGCGCTGGCCCCACAAGTGATTGGCATGCCGTTGCTGCCAAATCCGTCGTGGGCTGGCTCGGAGATGGGAGACGCCGATGACGAAATGCGGGGCCGTCCCGCGGATTCCGACTCCGAAGAATCCGAAGAAGATTATAACGACATGCTCCAGGAGCAGGTTTCAGAAGCAATCCGACTCTTGAGTGCGCCAGCACAGCAGCAGATGACGATGAACGAACTGCTGTCGCACCCAGGAGTTGCCCGTCTACGTCCATACTTGGATTCGAACATGTCAGCATCTCAGATGCATACAGCACTCCAAGCTCTAGCGGGGTCACCCGCCGAAGAGATGCTAGACACAACAGCGGGGCCACCCGCTTGGTCTATGGATGTATTCATGCAAGGTTGTGATCAAATGAACATTAACGACCTCTCGATGGAGCAGTTAAATGACATCGGATACTACAGAAGCCCGTATCAAAACGTGTTCATGGTCCAGGACAGCTCAGAGGACTCGGAGGACATGCGGTACGCCAAGAGGGACAGGCGACCGTCGCCTCCCCGAGACTCAGAGCATGACGATCAAAGGCCAGTGACACGTGGTAGTGCGTCAGCGGGGCCAGCCCGCGGAAGGAGCCGCTCAGCTCCTAGACGCCCTGCGCATGATGAATCGGGCTATCCATACAGCACTGAGCACTCCGTTGGAGTATCTGCTCAGCAGGTGCCGGATTGGTACATCAGATGGTACCCCGGCTACTCTATGGATACTCTTCGGCACTGGTATTCTAAGGACTACTGTACCAAAAGGGACGAGACTGGCGCGATAATCCGTACCAAGGGCGGCAAGACCAAGACGCCAGAGGCCTGGGACAAAAGGGCGAAGAAGCAGGAGATCATCACTGACCGCAAAACGTACAGAAAGCAAGTATGTCAGTGTGAGCCCTTCAAAGGCCACATGCGCAAGTGTCCGATGGACCGCCCCTCCAGGAGCCCTCACCATGGAGAAACCCCGTGGAATTGGTCTCATGGAGACGACGCGGGTAACGTCCATGATCCGAACAAAGAGGTTCCTGGAGGAGGAAAGCGCATCACAGAGGCCGATCGCGTCCCTATGACCGAAGAGGTGGCCAACACCGTCAAGGAAAATAGGGCAAAGCTTCCCAATGACCACCGCCTCAAGGAATGGAACCGCCGATTCCATAAGGAAGCGGGGTCACCCGCAGAATCCAGTAAGGAAGCGGGGTCACCTGCAGAATCCAGCAAGGAAGCGGGGTCACCCGCAGAAGCGGCACCAGCCGCTGGATCTGCGGACGAGCGGATAGACGTTGTCTCTGCTGCCGGGTCCGCCGCCGGCACTGACCGCACCGAGCTAAATGAAGAGTGGGCGGCGGAAGACGGCTCAGAGAATCCATTCCCTGACGGAAGCGCCTGCTGGTACTGCAGTTCTTCGGCGCAGAAGTGGTTCTGCACGAGGGTACTCTACCGCCACGAGAATGGCAAGTACAAGCTGGCCATAAAGGGTACTGCCGACATCGACCAGATGAGGCAGGTCATCCATGATCATGGCCAGCCAGAAGGCCCTCCTAGAGACCCTCCTGGTCCACGACCAGGCAAGAGCAGCAGACCACCGCCGAGACCTAAAGCCGACTCCTCGTCCTCACCGACTCCTGCGAAAAGGCAACCGTCCAAGAGCCCCGAAGGCACCCGTGAGCGGGCGAAGGCCAGAGGGACTGCCAAGACGGACGATCCTAAGCCGGCAGCTCCTCCCGGTCCGTCCGTGACAGAGAGGAAGAAGGCTTTTGCTGGACCATCGACCCCGATGCCGCCGGCGACCCAAGGCGATGTCAAGGACGAAGCTCGCGACAAGCCTAAGGCAGCATTCCGAGGTGACTGGACTCCAACACTGCATCAGCCACGCCTTGCACCACGACCAGGTTCGGCACGAATGAAAGCGCAGCCGAAGCCCGAAGCTGGGATGAGGTCGGTGCGGGCAGACGCGGCCGCCAAGGCTAAGGAGGACAAGGGCTCTGCGGGGCCACCCGCTAAAGCGGCGCCAGCCGTAACAGCGGGGACACCCGCAGAAGGCACTCTCTCCAGAGAAGAACGCTTCAGAGTCCTCAAAGAATTTGGCGACCAACAGAAACTGACTGATGATGCAGCTGCTGACAAAGGTCGCCCGAACCCTGGCGCGGAATCATCTGCAGGAGCTGCCTCGTCAGCCGCAGGTTCTGCAGGGCCACCCGATAAAGCGGCGCCAGCTGCATTAGCGGGGTCACCCGCCAAAGCGCCGCCGGCTGCACTAGCGGGGTCACCCGCAAGCTGGCAGCCAATAATGTCTGTTCTGAGGGTCATTCCTTTGGAATGCAAGTTGTATTGGCAAGGCATTGTAGACAAAGGCCCGAGGCAGCCCATCAACCCACGTGTCACTCCAGACGACACGGACCGATATGAAGTCATTAATTGTCCGGTTCGTCGTAATTTCAAGTGCCACAACGACTGGGAGCGCGAACAGCAGAAAGTGGGAAACATGCTGCGAGACAGGCCGCCACTACGCGCTGCGCAGCATAAAGAAGCACTCCTGAGGGTCATGACACAGAACGGCATGGATCCAACCTTGCCGAGTAAAGAGCAGATGACCAAGGTGTCGATGTGGTTTTCAACGGCTCTACGCCACAGTCCATATTACAAGGACAATCATAATCGATACTTCGAAAAAGTCAGCACTTTTGATCCATACGACGGCTGGGTTGTCGTTGATGATCTGCTGACAAACTGGACTGAAAATGATCAGTATAAGCACTATCGTGAAATGCACGAGGTGCTGATCAAAGGCAGGCCCCACCCGTCATTCGTGTATTGGGTGCTGCTAAACTGCTGTGAGATGGTTGACCATCACGGCATGCAGAAGGGCAGGCTCCAGATGAAGTGCGTTGATGACAGTATGCTGCTGCCTCCCAGGTTTCGACCAGCGGCACGCAGGCCACAGTACTTCATCAGAGCCACGAACGGCCACAGCAGTCCAGGCATCCACTGTCCCGAGTCGCTGTACAAGCCGATCACAACATGGATGAAAGAACCAGACGACCCAGTATATTTCATCCACGGGACGCAGTGGGAGTATGTCAAGGACATTCTTGCTAATGGCCTGTCATGCCTCGCACAGGACAACCCGAAGAGGAAGGGGGGGCGCCAATTTGCGCATGGCTGCCCCTACCTCCCGGGCGACCCGAGGATACAATCGGGCATCCGTCCTGACTCGGAGGTGCTCATATTCTGCAGCATCAACAAGATGCTGTCCAGTGGCTTCTCTCTATGGAGATCAGCTAATGACATAGTCATGACACGGGGCCACGATGGACGAATACCGCCCGATCATATTCTCCAGATAGTGAGCATTGCGAAGTATCGGGTCGGCGAAGCCTGGACCAATCCGCTGTTTTATGACAAGACGCGGAGGCGGGGCCAACCCGCGGACAGGATTCGCACTGATGACTACCTGCCACTTAAAATGTGTGACAGAACTGTGGCGGTAATGGAAGATCACGCCATGTACCTCAAGGGCTGGACTAAGACGGACGGTCGTCCATTCAATTTGGTCATGACCGAGCAAGAAGTTGCTCCACGACCGTACGACACACAGACAGTCCTCATGATGAATGCCCAGGAGGACGAGGTCATGCCTGAAGCGGGGCCACCCGCAGGTGCGGGGACACCCGCGGTAGACACCTCGGACGGTTCATGGCAGCAAGTAGTCACACCGGTGGCGACGGTAGCATCTCCTTGGAGGCCGGACCAGCAGTCCTGGGTCCAAGCTCTCAACAGCCATTTGACATCAGCCGACGTTTCTGGACTGACCGATCAGCTATACCGTGCTGACCCGTGGGCGGTGCATGCAGGCATCCAAGATGCACAGCAGAGGAACCTGCGCCCTCCTGCGGGGCCACCAGGCATCCTAGGACCACAACCACAACGCCCTCCGCAGCAAGCTGGAGGTGCGAGGTTTGTCCCTATGGGCGGATCAGATGGAGGCTCGCCGTTTCGGACTCCGCCGTCTGAAACGAGCGAGAACAGCTTGTGGCAAAGACTCCAGGCGATTCGCGGGAATCCGGCGCTCGCAGCAGCACTCCAGGCAACCGCTCCCTTTGGCACTCCGAGGGGTAGTGAAGGAGGAGTGGCTGCGGGGACACCCGCCGAGCGAACGCCTGCGGAGTCATCCGCACACGCGGGGCCACCCGCTGACGGACAGCAAGGTTCAGACTACGAACGTCGGGCAGCCAACTTGAGAGCACAGGCTACCTTCTTGCAGCAACAAGCTGATAGAGTGCCCAGCCTGTTGCGGAACCGCAACATAGATGTTACGAACCATGGCGACTTTCGGCCTCTCTGGAGCTGGACTTCTGATGACGCTCCAAATGCTGATCCCACGAATCCATATCGACAGGTGTTTATTCCAGGAATAGCATCACACCCAATATATGAATGGGATAATCATGGACCAGCAGAGGCACCGGCCATGGATGCGCCGATGTACCCGGAGTACTACGCGCAGGTGAATAACACTCCTATGATTGCGGGGCCACCTGCAAACGAATACACTCGAAATCTGGCCAATGAGATGTTTCGTCTGCAGTACACACGAGCAGTCGATGCGCAGTCTATGCCGCACTACGCCTACATGCCTACGCCGACGGACCCCGAGACCGTAGTTCAGCCAGCTGGTCTCGCGGTGCCAGCCGCTCTGGGCAGTATGCCAGACTATATTCGCGACGTGCACAACACGCAGCAAGCGATACTGGCATCTAGGCAGCAGGCTCGGGACAACGCTAGGCTGCGCCAACAGCGCGCGATCCAGAGAAGGATCGAGCGTGACAACCAAGCGGGGACACCCGCAGGCGCGGGGCCACCCGCTGAACAGACAGATAGACCGCCACCACCGACGCCATATCGGGAGGGCGAAACTACCTTCGAGCGTCAGGCTCGGACTCGCCCCGACGTGCCTACTCCAGTCATTTCAGACTACAACTTCACACAGTGCCCAATCTGTATGGACCCCTACGAGATGGGCACCACGGTGTGGAGACTGGCGTGCGGGCACTTCTTCCACGATATATGCTGGGATCGTGTTGCACAGCAGCACGTCCGCAATCAGCGGCCAGGTGCGCCAAACGAGGCACCCTGCGCTGTATGTCGTGGGCCGGGCATAATCACAGCGCATTTTCCGCATGCTGGACAGCGCGACGCTGAGTCGGAACAGGCGCGCCAGCAGGAAAGATACGTGGTGGATGCTCGGGAACTGCGTCGGCTGCGGGAAGCAGTGGAGGCGCTAGAGGCTCGAGCCGCAGCGCCAGAGCAAGGCATCCAGATGCCGATCCTGTCTACGCTTCGAGCACAGGGGCCCCCAGCAGCGGGGCCACCCGCCGAAGCGACTCCTGCCGCCAAAGCGGGGTCACCCGCAAATGGACCTCCGAATCCGGGATTTCTGAGGGCAATGGAGGCCAATATTAGGCGGAGTGGCAGGAGCGGAGGCGGATCCAGAACCTCACGTGTAGAGAGCCCGGTAAGCGCTAGAAGCCGGGCCAGTGCTGAAAGCGCGGAGGCAGCCCAATTCCACAATACCTTCATGATCAACACGGAAGGGCTGACCTACACACGTGACGTCACGGATACGCTTCCGCCAGGAGGTGAGTGGACCTCCACACTCTCTGCGAATTATTGGGTTCTCGAACAGGAACCAATTACCGAGGAGGAGCGCCGCCAATATGAGCAAATATGGTGCACCGAGCTAACAATGAGCCAGTGGGTGCTGGAACAACGCCTACTGAAAGGCACGCTCGGTTCACAGATTACGTACCATACTGATGACCATGGTACGATGGCTCTGGCGGCGCGGACAGGGACATTCTTCCCCGACGAAGACGGAATGCCCTGCATATCGATCATGCTAGACATTGGCTCCAACGTGAACATCATCGGAGCTAATACAGCACGAACCTTCCAGGAGGTTATGGCCAGGTACAATCACAGACCGGCCATATGCACACTGAGCAAAACCCTCTACATCAACGGTGTCGGTGAGGGTGCTGCGATCTGTCGGAAAATGGGCAACTTCAAGATCGGGGTGCAATGCGCCAATGAGGCAAGCCCCCGCATCGAGGAGTATGCTTCCAACATCGCAGAGGGCTCAGGTGCAAACCTCCCAGCCATCTGGGGCCTGGGCGCCATGGAAGCACGTGACACAATCATAGTGCTGAAGCCAGGCTTCCAGAAGGTTATCTTCCCCAGCGGAGATTATACTCTTAAGCTGGGGAAGGGCGCCAAGGTCCTGAGGGCGAAGAAAACCCCCTCAGGACATCTAGCCATTCCATGCGGGTTGTATGACGGGGCTAAAAGCCAGATGGTCACGAACACCTTTACAATCCGCAGTAGTCGTGATGGCTACACCGAGACGGAGAACGACGAGGACTCCGTCAATGCGGGGTCACCCGCCGGGATTAGTGCGGGGCCGCCCGCCGAGACCACAGCGGGGCAACCCGCAATGGGACAGTCCCTGACCGTTATGACTGATGCATACATTGTCGAGCCGTATCTCGACAAGCAGCTCCTGGAAGACACGACCCGTGCGATCGTGGACAGGACGCTGAACAGCTGGTGGGAAGGCCAACAGTGTCCTGAAGGGACCTGGCCACACATGAAGGATGCCCTGAAGTCTAAGATATTCTGGGCAGTCCAGGAGGCGGTGAAAAAGTGGACGCCTGAGAACCAAGCGGGGTCACCCGCGACACCGCCACCACCACCAAGCTGCACGGGCGGAGGTTCGTCGGACTCTGCGGGGCCAACCCGCGTGGAGACTGTGAGCGTAGCCGCACCAGTGACTCCTGCGGAGCCATCCGCTAACAGCATGCCCCTCTGACGGGGGCAGGCGGGCGCGCTGGCGGCGCTCGCTTGCGAAGAGAAGCCGAATACCGGCCTCCTCGCGACATACGTTGGCCGCGCTGAGGCCCGAGAAGAAAAATATCATTCAAAATGCCTCGTCATCGAAGATATTCGCACAGCTTGCGCTGAACACCGAACCCGTGGATATATATGCGACCGGATTACCCATAATGAGGTAATGACTTCAACTGGAACACAGTATTTGGGAAATTTGTTGGCAGGAGACTACAATATGTTGTGGGTGGCCACACCCTCTGATTGGTACGTGCGTACACCAGGAAAGAGGGCGGGACCACATTATCAACGTATACAAAATCTCCTGATCAAAGCGCGTGCTCTGAGAATGCAGATAGATATCCTGGGGCCACCCGGGTATTTCTGGAAACAGGGTCCGATCAAAGACGTTATCGAAGATTTGAAGTTAAGCATTATACGAATGAGACTCTGTCATTTCGGTATCAAGTTTGACCGATCCAGTAAATATCCCAGTGGTTCTTATATACAAGTTGCTACATCTTGTCCTCATATACCGATAACTTATGGAAATGTACTTGTGGCTCACACAAGGAGCATGATTTGGATTGGTATGGCCAAGATCAGCAACGTGCCGAGTTTCGGTATAAAACTTTGGCTATTATTATTGCACGCTTCCTTGATCATCTCGATAAAGCCAACATGATCAGGAATGAGCGGAGTGCGGTACACCTCAGTGTGTGTACACGCGTTGACAAAAAGGTCAGACACTACGTTCAATGTCCACAGAAGGGCCCTCAATGGGACCATGTGGTTCGTAGGGTCACGACCGACCTGGACACGAACAAGATCGTTCAAGACATTAGAATCCAGGATCAGCCAACTGGGTACAATTATGTAGCTCCATTACCTGATGGGGTTACAAACATCAGTACTCGGCTTTACTGGGAGTCTCCGGCTCCAGTTCTTCATGGCAATGGTCAGTCGCGAAGGCCACGCCCAAAGCGTGTGACGATCGTCGATGACGATCGATCTCCCCCCCCTTCGATTGAGCGTTGCCAAACGCGACCCACCAACAACCTTCCTGAAATTCCGCCATTCCCTGATTTTACAGCGGATTCCTCCGCAGCGGATCTCTCCGCGGAAACTGCGTTGCCTACTGATGCCAGGATAAAACAGAAAGAAAAGCAGAAAGCTGACAAAGAAGCCGGCATCAAACCGAAGAAAGTCCCGAAGAAAGTGGAAGACGGTAACGACGACTGTGGAGAGGACCTCAAAGGGCTTGACTGCTCCACATATTTCAACGACGATCCTCTTGACGACTCGGACTCGGACAGCGAATCAGAGGACATCTTCATGATGTTACCGGCGGGGCAACCCGCTGACTCACATGCTGATGTCTTCTCGATAGTCCAGTCGTTATGCTACGGCAGAAATAATCAAGTGGACATGCTTGAATAATGTGGGGGCAAGGGTGGTATATCCATATTAGCCTTCAAGAGGGGACTCTCGTCAGGCGGGAACCTTGACAAGATATCTATGGTTGACCTTGGAAACTCGGAAGTACAAAGAGCAGTCCTCCACTACCTCAAGACTTGCTTTGTCAAGATCACGATTCTGCAGCCAAGTTGCAGAACTACTGGACTCCCTTCCTACTTCAACGCGCAGGTCAATCATGAGACGTGGCTTAAACACCACAAAGAGGACCTGCCTCACATCACGTTCTGTGGAACAGTTGCTCTATTACAAGACGACCTAAGACGTTTCTTTCTCAGGGAACAACCAATGGGCACGTGGGTGGATGAGATCCAGCCATGGAAAGAACTGGCACAACGCAAGGTCACTTGCCAAACAATCATTGATCAGTGCACGACTGGTCTCAAAGATTCATTTGGACAATATATCCGCAAGCCAACACATATAATGGCAAATAAAGAAGAGTTGTTGGCACCTTTCAAAGGCAAGCGTTGTCCAGGAAATCATGTGCACGCCAATGCTTGTAACAAAGAGTTAGCAAGGGCGGCGCAGTATACCTACAGAATGCAGTCATTGATCGTTGATGCGGTGCAAATCGCCAAAGACCTGTTTGCTTACGGTCGCGATCCATTCGCGAATCGTGAACGCAGCTATGCGTTCGTAACAAACAGTGCTGGCTACGACTTGGACGACCCAACAATCCGGAGACACCCAAACGGAGAAATCTGTCGACCACCACCTGGTGGTCTTGGGTGCCCTGGCTGTGTGGACAACAACTACAAGCAATCACCAAAGCACAGTAGGGATCCGTAGATGTGTCGGTGGTATGATGTTGAACCGTATTACTGGGACTGTCCAAGCTGTAAGAAGGAATATCAGAAGAGCAATCCTCACCACACCAAGATATCTGGCCAATGCAGATTCGCCGAAAAATGGAAGCTGCCAGATAACATTGGCCAGCCGCGCCCGGCGGGGCAAGCCGCTCCTGCGGCGCCAGCCGCGGAAGCGGCTCCAGCCGCAGAAGCGGCGCCAGCCGCAAAAGCGGCGCCGGCCGCGAGAGCGCGCATACGCGCGCCTAGGCCGCCACGGCCTGGTGAGGGCGACCCAACCGCAGGCGCCAGCAGCCATGACATCACCAGAGCTGACGGGGCTACTGGTGGCAACAGTGGTGCTGGCAGTACTGACGATCACCGTAGACTGCCACAAGTTGCAGCAAGGCGCGGACGCATGGAGGGAGGAGATCCTCCACCACCGCCGCAGCCTCAAGCAGAGCCGAGGCCAAGGCCAAGGCTCCCTGATTGGACTCGCTTCGACGTTCAGCTCAGCCTCCAAAACCTGCGCCGCTTCGACCCAGCTGTAGTGCAGCGAGAACTCCGCCAACTCCACCTGAGATGGTTTCATGCCAAGGAGCCAAAAATGCGGATGATTCTAACCAAGGTTGGTCTGGGTGAAACCCGTTTGAGTCTGATCAAAGGCATTTGTGACTCGTGTAGAGAATGTCGAGCCTGGGACAAACCAGGCAACACGGCGATGCCTTCTGTGTCACTGCCAGGACGTTTCAACGAGGAAGTCGAATGTGATCTTTTCTTTTACAATCAGGAACATATTGTTTTTCACATCATCGACCGTTGTATTCGCTGGGCAGCTGGCACAGAGATTCCTGATAAAGCTATGCATACTGTTCTCGATGCCTATCATACGACTTGGATGCAGCATGGCCCTGCCAAAATCTTATACTCCGATGGGGAAGGAACACTGAATAATGATACGGCAAAGGCCATCCTTAAGGCTAAGGGAACAGAGCT
This sequence comes from Prorocentrum cordatum, assembly GCA_963575745.1. Lineage (NCBI taxonomy): Eukaryota > Dinophyceae > Prorocentrales > Prorocentraceae > Prorocentrum > Prorocentrum cordatum. The sequence goes on from CAUYUJ010007173.1 coordinate 44,569, forward strand.
TCGTATTCGAGCGCGTGGCCAACGCGCTACAACTATCGAAGCTAGGAACGGCATCCTGCGACACCTCCTACACGTGATGGGAGAAGAATTGAATAGATTAAATATCCCTCTCAATTTCACTCGTCTCTTACATGAAGCCTTGTTTGCCAGCAACGCATTTACCTTCTATAATGAAGTGTCTCCGTACAATGCGCTGTATGGTAGACAGCCAGCTATGCTTCCTGATTTCCCTGTCTTGGATCATGATCAGCCCACTGAATCATCAGATCACTCAAGGGAGGAAACAATCAGGAGGGTTAGTCTGGAGGCAATCACGCAGGCCACTGCGGTTGCCAAGACGAACAGGGCTCTCCGTACGAAGACTACTGCTACGGGTGAATTTCACTACAAAGAGGGAGATCTCGTGGACTATCATCGCCCGACCACCACGAAAGACGACTGGGTGGATGGAGTGGTCCATACCCGGTCATCCGCAACGAACCTGACCGAGGCCAGGTCATCGTGAAGGTCGGCAGTCGCGAAGTGCGAGTACAGTATCCTGACACACGACACACACTGTACATCGAAGCACGTATGGTCCGCGAGATAGGATCGGACAATACGGCCCTTCGGACAGTATTGGCCTTTATTGCCGGTCTGCCAGCGGGGAAACCCGCCATGACTTTCGGATATCTACCAACGAAACAGGGTCGGCTGCAGATGACTGCTGCGAGCCGACTTTCACCTAAGGAGCACTTGGCTCTTCAGTACCTCATACGCAACTACTTTCGTATTGAAAACGTTGTTGCTGTACGACTCGCCAAGAGCCTGACGAAGCTGCCTGCCGCACCCTATGCAGACAGCTGTACACTCGTGCACTATGATAACGATGTGACCCCTGGGTTTCATTACTATGAAGCTGATGGCACTGCCTTGAACATCTATGACATCACAGGATCCACACACTCACGCATCATCCAGTGTCTTAAATCCAGGAAGCCTTCTGCTGGGTTTGACCAAGACCTCACTAAGTTTGAGGAACTCGCTGACGGTCCACCACCGAGCGAATCACCTCCAGCAGCTGCTCCTGAGGAGCCTCCTACGGATAACGATGGTCGGCTCCCGACCATCATAGAGGAAACAGAAGAAGATCTGGATGCTTTTGTCTTGAAGTCGTGGTATGCTGAACTGATGGATGACAGAACACTCCTTGAAACTGACACAGAGGAAGTCATGCATACAGTTCCCACATACATGACAGACACACAGTGTGTGTTAGTCTCTACGACCTGTGAAGATGTGCAAGGCCACTTGCCGGAGCGGGGTCACCCGCCAGGATACGACATGGACACTTCTTACTACGTTCCTTATGCTCCACGGAACCGGATAGCAAATATGATCTGGACTCCGATGAGCACGGGAAGTATATCGAGCTCTGCTTCACTGCAGACATGTCCAAAGTCGTCCTGTCCGAGCAGCAACACCGACTGTTGGATGACAGCAGCGTCACAACTATGCGAGCATACGTTAGCGCTGCCTCCAAACGTGCCGTGGTCGTCAAGGAAGACGATCTACTCACGAAGGCCGACATCCAAGCAAATCCGGTCAAAGTTTCCAAAGCCCTCTACACAGAGCTGAAGACGTGGCTTGACAACAAATGCTTCCAGATGACTGACTTAAGCAAGGCGTCTAACATCAAGACGTCACGCTACGTATACAAATGGAAGTTTGTCAAGAACGAAAAGGGCGAAATGGAAAGGACGATCCGGTTACGCTTGGTACTCCGTGGCTTCATGGACCTCGAAGCCTTTGATGTCGAAACCTTCTCTGGCACGGCAAGGAGGTCCAGCCAGAGACTGCTCGCAAGTTCTGCTGCATGCAACAAAGCTTGGATCATCGCTTCCCTGGACATCAACATGGCTTTCTTGAAGGGACTGACCTATGGCGAGCTCGCCGCGGCAACGGGCGAGAAAGAGCGTGTGGTGTGCTTCACACTACCACCTGGGTCAGCAGCTGTCCTTCGAACACTGCCAGGCTTTGAGTCATATGACGAATCAAAGCATTGTCTCCGGTGTCTGAAACCGGGGACGGGCGCGAAGGATGCTCCCAGGGCATTCTCGCTGAAGCTCAGGTCCATCACTAGGAGCTTTGGGCTACAGCCTACTTCATACGACGAAGAGTTCGAGATGAGCCCAAACCACTTGACAGCCAAGCACGTTGATGACATCAATATGACTGGGAAGGAAGAGGCTATTGACAAGTATGTCAAGTGTGTTGAAGATACGTTTGGGAAGTGCAAACTGAACAAGCACACATACACGAACTGTGCTGTTCGGTACAACAAGACCGATGATGGGAGCGTCACTCTCGACCAGGACGAATACATCAAACAGCATCGTCCTATCACACATCCAGAACTCACAGGAGCTGATCCTGAAAGCAAGGCGACGAAGACAATTTCTGATATGTTCGTCAGTCTTCGTGGCGCTCTAGCCTATGCGTTGATCACGCAGGTATGGCAAATGGTCTATGTTGTCTCACTACAACGTATCCAAGAACCGACAAACATCCAGGTACGACGACTAAACGCGGTTACCAGAAAATTGCAGGCAGGCCCGAAGAAGATCGTGTATCATGCTATGACTCCAACAGGAGAAGTCGACCTGCATAGCGATTCTGGCTATCGTCGTCTCAACGGAGATGAAGACGACGAAGTCAAAGGCTACGGTATCCGCGGGGCGAACCTGCTGAGGCGTGGCCACACGCAAGCGGGGAAACCCGTCGTGCACCTGGTAGACGCATACTGCAAGTCTCATCGACTGCAAGTGCGTTCGAGCTACTCTGCGGAAACACTGGCAGCAGCCCACAACTTGGAAGACTGCTACCCGACCATCGTAACGCTCCACGAGCTACACTCGGGACCACTGACCCCCACACAGTTGAAGAACATATTGGAAATGGGTGGTCTATGTATCAAAGTCACGCTGACTATTGATGCTGAGTCTGTCTTCAAATCTTTGTCTAGCAAGGATCTGAAGAAGCCCACAGAGTGTACTCTTCTTGGGCACATCAGCTGGATTCGCCAGATGATGGAACGTGGAATCGTGGAAAGCGTCCAATGGTGTGACACGCGGGATATGACTGCCGATGGTCATACCAAAGGTAGCATTGACCGCGCGTTGCTCCTACAAGTAATGGCCGGCCAGCAATCCTACAAGCACGAGCTGAAGAAACATACACCGTATAGGGCGGGCAGGTCGTCTCAGGACGGCCCTGCCTCCCGAGCCAGCGGGGAAACCCGCGGGCAGGTGCGCTCTAGTAGCGAGGAAACTCGCCGGTAGCGAGGCTACTCGCGCGCCCTTGCCTTGTAGGCAGCCGCTGCTGCTTAGCACTGTTTTTTCCGCGTAATGTAGAAGTGCGGTGCCTGCTCGTCTCCTCCCCCTCCGACTTTAAACGGAGAAGGTTAAAGGCGAGGTATACATCGAGCATGTACCGCTGCCGTGCCTGGCTCAAGCCGGGCCCGGCCTGATATGTGACTGTGCCTCACCGAGGCGCACTACTTGCATCTGAGATCGGAAAACATCCTTTCCATTGACGATGCCCATCTTACTCTATACTCCAGATCCCATGCTTCGTCTCGCTCTCTTGCTCATGCGATATGAGCCAAAGCCTGGGATATGGCAACGCCTAAGGCGTAACACATACCTAAGCTTACCAGCCTGTTTTCGACTGGCGGTGGCCCACCCCCTTCCCCGGTCGAGTTCTTCGCTCCCGGGTCGCCGCTTGCAGCCCCGTTGGCCGGCCTCCTTGCAGGAGCCAGCGGTGGCTTGCAGCTTTCCCCCGTGGAGCCTCCTGCTCCTGCGGCGCCGCCGCCCGCCCCGCTGGCCGGCCTCCTTGCAGGAACCAGCGGTGGGTCGCCCCCTGCCTCGCCCGAGCCCCTCCCTCTCGGGAGCCCGCTTCCAGCTCCGCCGGCCGGCCTCCGTGCAGGAGCCGGCGGACACTC
>CAUYUJ010007174.1:0-48550 GCA_963575745.1 Prorocentrum cordatum
AAAGTTCGGGCCACAACGCTGCAGTAGCAGCTGGGTCGATGCGGTGAGGCTCTCGGAGCTGGATGTAGAACGGGCAGGGAATTTAGATATCATACCTCGTTGACACCTCTCCTGCCTCTGGATGCTTCGGGGCGGCCTCAGGGGACCCCCTGAGATCTTCAGACACCCCCGGGGCCTCTGAACACCTCCCAAGCCCTCCGCCAGGACGCGTCTGCGCTCGTGCGCGAGGCTGCGTGCAAGTTTCTCTGGATGCCCAATTGAGGATGGCCCGAGCACAGGACCGACGGCGCCGAACGCATGTCCTCCAATAGTGGCGCTAAAGAGCCATTGCCGCGGAAATCAAATGAAATCGCAAAACGAGCGCGTCCGACTCGAGCGAAGAGCGCTGAAGACATGTCAACGCGCTCGCACAATGGTTCGATCCCCAATACGTTATCCGCTCATCCCCATCCCCCCCACCCCCTTCCCCGCCCACACTCTTTCTCCTGGTCCTTCTCCCCCACAGCATCCCGGTCCTCTCACTTCCTCCTCCTGCCATCATACTGCTCCGCACTCTCCGCCCTCCTCCCCCCTCCCCCTCTCCCCCTCACCCCCTCACCCCCTCTCGTCCCGCTTCTCCTCCTTCTCCTCCTGCTCCTCGGCGCCTCCTCCTCCTCCTTCCGATCGCACCTGGCCCCCCACCCCCTTCCCCCCTTCCCTCCCTGTCCCCGTTATGTCATCGCCCACTTCCTCCTCCTCCTCCTCCTCCTCCTCCTCCTCGAACTGCCCGCCACGCCCCCTCCTCGCACTTGGCCCTCTTTTTGCCGATACGGATCTCCACGTCGAATATGGTCTCCTCGGGATCTGGGTCCGCCTCGCGAGGAGGGGTCTCCTCCTACTCCTCCTCCTCCTCCTCCTCCTCCTCCTCCCCCTCCTCGGATGCTCCCGTCCGACACGAACATATAGTACAATCATCTTACAGCATGTCGTTCCCCAAGCGATGCGGCAAGAGAGCGCCCGCCACGACGCGAATACTGCAAGAATTCTCGGCGCGCGCGTCGCCCCTGATGGGGGGGCGACGCACACGTAGTATCAGCATGTTGGGGTGACGCCGAAGACACGCCGCCGTGGGGAAACCATCAGCACCTGCGTGCTGAAAAAGCACGAGGCTTAGGTCGGGCATGTCCTCCAACAGGCCTACAGGCGGATTCTGGACGAAACATACAAAGTAGCCAAAACATGCTCAAAACTCATCCAGAAATAATAGAGAGTCGTCCCCAAGATATTGAAGATTCCTCCTGTACAGGGACATGCCCGCCCTAACGCGAGGCCTTGGGACAACAACCGAGGTGGAACAGGCTGGCGGGCTCCCAGCGGCAGCATGCGCCATCGATCTCCGTTCCCTCCCGACGAGAGGCGCAGGACAGAGCTGCGCGAGGGCACACCGGACAGGAGGCACCCCAGGGAAATTCGCCGCTGCAGCAACAAACTGCCCGCGTTCCCGCACGCGCGGAAGGCGAAACGGGATCGTGCAGCTGGCGGGCCCGGCCCTGGGAGAGTCCAGAAGGGCAAGTGTTGGCATGGAACAAAATTACTCACTGCGTGGAGCTCCCCATATGTGCACCTCATGTTTTATGTCATGCCGTGGCGAGCGTCTGTTCATGAGCGGTCGGTCGACTACAATAGCGCGTCCACGTGGGCGACAGGGCCGACGAAGACGAGTGACCCCTAATGCAAGTGATTGCGTGTGAGTCAGAGTGAGCTTTGTGTATGGTTGAATGCGAGTCTCTTCCTATTCATCCCCCCTCCTCAGCTGCCAGGCCTTCCCCTTTTCAGCCCGCGGTAGCTTTGGAGCTTCCCACATGCGCATATGTTGTAGGATAGTTGGCAATGGGATATGTAAGACGAGCGTTTAGCCACACAAGGCCATAAGTGCATGTCATGTTGGAGGATAGTGCCACGGTGAGCATTCCCAACGATCCCCGCACACAACCACAGCCCCCCCCTCGCAGTCACCCCCTATGAATACATACATACATATATATATATATACATACATATACATATACCTATACATGGCCTGGACTTCGGAACAAACGTTCTGCTCGCGTCAAGGACCTTCGAGCAAAGCGCCCTCCTCCTCCTCCTCCTCCTGTTCCTCCGCCCCCTCCCTTCTCCTGCTCCTGCTCCTCCTCCTCATCCTCCTGCTCCCCCTCCCCCTCCGCACCCCCATGCCCTTCCTCACGATCCCCCGCCTCCTCCTCCTCCTCCTCCTGTTCCTCCTCCTCATCCTCGTTCCTGTCATTTCCCTCCCTGTTGAGCCCAGAAACAAGCGAACCGCCTGAGACATCCCCACAATATGGCCGCGAACGTGCCCGTGCAACCACCCCTGGCGGCTCCCTATAAGGGGTGCTGCAACCAGCGCCCCGCCTGAGACATCCTCACAATCTGCTCTCCAAGCGAAGGATGTTGAGCCCAGAAACAAGCAAACCGCTGAGACATCCCCACAAAATGGCCGCGAACGGGCCCGTGCAACCACCCCTGGCGGCTCCCCTTAGGGTGCTGAGGGGTGCTGAGCCAGCGCCCCGCCTGAGACATCCTCACAATCTGCTCTCCAAGCGAAGGATGTTGAGCCCAGAAACAAGCAAACCGCCTGAGACATCCCCACAACATGGCCGCGAACGAGCCCGTGCAACCACCCCTGGCGGCTCCCCTTAGGGGTGCTGAAACCAGCGCCCCGCCTGAGACATCCTCACAATCTGCTCTCCAAGCGAAGGATGTTGAGGCCCAGAAACAAGCAAACCGCCTGAGACATCCCCACAAATGGCCGCGAACGAGCCCGTGCAACCACCCCTGGCGGCTCCCCTTAGGGGTGCTGAAACCAGCGCCCCGCCTGAGACATCCTCACAATCTGCTCTCCAAGCGAAGGATGTTGAGCCCAGAAACAAGCAAACCGCCTGAGACATCCCCACAAAATGGCCGCGAACGAGCCCGTGCAACCACCCCTGGCGGCTCCCCTTAGGGGTGCTGAAACCAGCGCCCCGCCTGAGACATCCTCACAATCTGCTCTCCAAGCGAAGGATCTTGAGCCCAGAAATTACTCACTGCGTGGAGCTCCCCATATGTGCATCCTTTTTTAAAGGTAATATTGTATATGGGTCTACAGGAACACACGTAAAACACCAAGGACTCGTGCCCCAGGAGAGGCCCAATATATAGGAACAACAGTAAAACAAATAGGATTGCTTACACAGGAGAAGGACAATATATAGAAATATACGTAGAACATCAAAGAATCGTGCTCCAGGTGAGGCCCAATCGATAGGAGCATACGTAAAACACATGGGTGGAGCCACTCCTGTTGCCTTCTGAGGCCTCCTGCTCCTGGGGCCTCTCGGGACCTCCTGTTGCCTTCCGAGGCCTCCTGGCGCTTCCTGTTGCCTCCTGGGGCCTCCTGTGGTTTCCTGAGGCCTTCTGGAGCTTCCTGGGGCCTCCTGGAGCCTCTTGGGACATCCTGTGGCCTCTTGAGTCTTTCTGTGGCCTCCTGATGCCTCCTGGGACCTCATGTGGTCTCCTGGGGCCTCCTGGAGCCTGTTGGAGCCTCCTGTGGCATCCTGAGAAGAATCTGCGCCCACGAGCCTGGCCACCAAAACAGGCAAACCGATCGAGACATCCTCAAAATCTGGCCCACCTGGGGGGTGAAAATGAGCGCCTCGCTCGAGACATCCTCCAAATCTGCTCCGGAAGCGAAGGATGTTGAGCCCAGAAACAAGCAAACCGCCCGAGACATCCCCACAAAATGGCCGCGAACGAGCCCGTGCAACCACCCCTGGCGGCTCCCCTTAGGGCCACGAGCCTGGCCACCAAAACAGGCAAACCGATCGAGACATCCTCAAAATCTGGCCCACCTGGGGGGTGAAAATGAGCGCCTCGCTCGAGACATCCTCCAAATCTGCTCCGAAAGCGAAGGATGTTGAGCCCAGAAACAAGCAAACCGCCTGAGACATCCCCACAAAATGGCCGCGAACGAGCCCGTGCAACCACCCCTGGCGGCTCCCCTTAGGGCCACGAGCCTGGCCACCAAAACAAGCAAACCAATCGAGACATCCTCAAAATCTGGCCCACCTGGGGGGTGAAAATGAGCGCCTCGCTCGAGACATCCTCCAAATCTGCTCCGAAAGCGAAGGATGTTGGGCCCAGAAACAAGCAAACCGCCTGAGACATCCCCACAAAATGGCCGCGAACGAGCCCGTGCAACCACCCCTGGCGGCTCCCCTTAGGGGTGCTGAAACCAGCGCCCCGCCTGAGACATCCTCACAATCTGCTCTCCAAGCGAAGGATGTTGAGCCCAGAAACAAACAAACCGCCTCAGACATCCCAACAAAATGGCCGCGAACGAGCCCGTGCAACCACCCCTGGCGGCTCCCCTTAGGGGTGCTGAAACCAGCGCCCCGCTTGAGACATCCTCCAAATCTGATGTGTGTTGAGTAAGTCTGAGTATGAGTAGGTCTGAGTATGAGTATACCTGAGTGTGAGTAAGTCTGTGTATGAGTAAGTCTGTGTATGAGTAAGTCTGGGTATGAGTAGGTCTGTGTATGAGAAAGTTCTGAGTATGAGTAAGTCTGAGTATGAGTAAGTCTGAGTATGAGGAGGGGAGGAGGAAATAGGAGGAGGAGGAAGGAGGAGTAGGAGGCGTCCAAGTAATAACAAGAACCCCATCTTAGCATATGGGGAACAAGCAAACCGCCTGAGACCTCCCCACAGCATGGCCGCGAACGAGCCCGTGCAACCATCCCTGGCGGCTCCCCTTAGGGGTGCTGAAAATGAGTATGCCTGAGTATGAGTAAGTCTGTGTATGAGTAAGTATGTGTATGAGTAAGTCTGGGTATGAGTAGGTCTGTGTATGAGAAAGTCTGTGTATGTATACGTCTGGGTATGAGTAAGTCTGAGTATGACTACTGTGTATGAGTAAGTCTGGGTATGAGTGAGTCTGTGTATGAGTACGTCTGGGTGTGAGTAAGTCTGTGTATGAGTAAGTCTGTGTATGAGTATGCCTGAGTGTGAGTAAGTCTGAGTATGAGTAGGTCTGAGTATGAGTAAGTCTGAGTATGAGTAAGTCTGTGTATGAGTAAGTCTGAGTATGAGCAAGTCTGGGTATGAGTAAGTCCGACAGGAGGGGAGGAGGAAAGAGGAGGAGGGAGACGGAGAGGGAGTAGGAGGCGTCCAAGTAATAACAAGAACCCCATCTTAGGATATGGGGAAAACACGTAGGATGGCAAACGAATGATGTGCGCTCCATGGGAGGCGCACGTCCAAAACGAAACTGTAGTACGATGACCTTGCAGAAGATCGTTACCCAGGCGGTATGAACAGAAAAGCGCTCGCCACAGAGCATGGACTGGAAGGCTTCTGAGGCGCACGCGTTGCCCCTGGGGGGGAGGGCCTTTACCTTCCATCCTGGGTAGTTGGTTCGCCTTAAGTCTGCCCAGGGTGGTTTTGTTGCGTTTTCGGTTCGGCGTCTTGGAAATCAGTGTTGTAGCGCTTTCGGGTCTCGAAACAAAAATTCAAAAACGCTAGGACAACTATGCATTGTTACGTTTGCAGCCTGAAAACGCAATAAGTTAAAAAGGACACCAGACAAACGCAACAATAACTGTTCGAACAATTCGAAAAAAACACGTACAGCCTTCAAGAGCCCAACAAAACGCGAAAACAAAGACAAATGCGCAAACACGTAGAAGACGCTAACAAAAAGACGCCCAGGGCGCTTTTCAGGCGAACCGAGCTGGATAGCTTTGAGATATTCTGGGGTCCTGGAAGGCCCCCGAGAGTTTGAAAACTGCGAACAGAACTCCAGGACCCGCTTCCCTCATGGCGGAAGCGGGAAGCCTCTTCCCTTGTTCCAGCTCCGCCGCCAGCCACGGCGCGATGGACCATAACCGAAGAGGGGGCGAGAGAGTTGGCACTTAAGTGGGTCTGCCTCTGAACCATCCTCACCGCCCTCTTCCCGATCATCCCTGGATCCCCCGCCTTTGCCTGCTGCACTTCCAGCAACGAAGAAAAGGAGAGGAGGGGGCAGGGAAAGCGGGACGGACTCTGACTGCTCAACTGGGACACTGTCGGTATTTTGCTTCTGCTCGGCGCGATGTTGCTCGCAGCAAGTCGTTCAATCGTCGAGCTTCTCGGCGAGATCATTCGTGGACTTTTTCGATCGACGCTACAGTAGGAGCTCGACCACAGAAAGCCTTACACAAGAAATCAAACCCGGAGACCCAAAAATGTCCATTGACTTTTGGTATGGGGACGTCACGGTATCCGTAGTAGAACCATCGAATCCCACGAAACCAAAAGCACCCTGGAAGCAAGCTGGGTGTTTCTTTGCATGGGATTCCAATGTTTCCCTTCGGACTGCAAAATTTTATGCAATGAACTTCAAGCTGGCACAGAGGTCGAATCTGAAGATTTCACGATGCCACTGATACGAAGAATTCGGATAACATTGCTTTAATGCATCCAAGAGTCGCAAGCTATGCGACTCAACAATCAATCAAGTCAATAGCATTACTCCAAATCCCTTACTAATCGTCCCCAAATTCCGGTTTTTAGTAACAGGGCCTTTTTTGTAACTGGGTGGGTCCGGTTTATTAGGGCGCTTTCAGTGGATTGGAGCTTAGGGGGTCTGGTTTATTAAGGCGCCCCGTCGAAGAAGGGGGTCCGGAATACTAGGTCGCATCTGGAGGGGGGTCCGGTGTTTTAGGGGGGGGCGATTAGTAAGGGATTTGGAGTAGCGATCTAGTGCCAGTGCTGGAAGCGAAACGGCGGCGGAAGGGCTATCATTAAATCGGGCCTGACCCCCTACAGGGGGACTTTCGACGAAAAATAAAAAATATTCAAAAATACTCCCAAATGGTCACAAAAATATGAAAAAATAGTCCCCTGACTATTTTTGGGGAACTATTTTTGAATATTCCTCCTGCAGAGGGGCGGGCCCGACTTAAGGCTAGAAGGTGGAGAAGGGCGAAGTGTGGGACGAGCACGGGAACGCAGTGCTGCACGCACGGAAGGGCTCCGCCCCCAGGGCAGGCGGAAGCGCCGCCGAGGAGGTCTCCGGCGCCGACCCAAGAGATCCAGAGCACCCGCGCGGACCTTCGAGCATGGTTCGAACACACGTCGGGTGTTGCTAGAAGTGCCCCTGGCCCAAGGTGCCCCCAGCTTTTCGCACTATTTTGCAGCCCCTGGGGCCCCCTGGGCCTCGTGAGGGGTGCCCTGGAGGCCGTCTGGGCCACCCCGAGAATCCTGGGGGTACCTTGGGCCAGGGGTACTTCTTGCAACACCCGAACACGCCTTCACAAAAACGAACAGATGGACCGCCGGATCGGGAATGGGCCGGGCGACGTTGGCCCCCAGTCTCCCCTTACCACCACTCGTCTCCCGTTGTCTTCAGTTGTCTCCTGTTGTCTTGTCCTCCAGTGTCTCCCATTGCTATCCCAATGCTTATCCGCATCCCCATATCCTGATCCGTATCCCGATCCCTCCTTTCCCCGACGACAGTCCTCTAGATCTATCCATACCCCTCCTGTGTCCCTATATCCCTGGCACCATATCCTCATCCCTACCCCTATCGCTATCCCTATCCCACCATCGTGGCTCCCCACAGTGACCCCAAATCGTGGCCCCCATCGTGACCGTGGAAAACTGTCTGGGGTCTTCTCCCGTAAGGGTGTCATGCTTTGTTTTATGAGTCGGAAGGTGAACGATATGGGGAAACTGGCTCGGCGATATACGGTCGACCTGTATCACAAAGACGCATGGTAATTACTGCGGGACGGGAACATGACCACAGCCACTGCTTCTTGCTTGCGCCGCCCTCCAGCCGGCCGAAAAAAAGCAGTGGCTGTGGTAATTTCCCTGGTGCCAAGCCTAACGAAAATGACCACAACCACTGCTTTGTTGCTGCTGGCTGGAAGGCGGCAACAAAAGAAAAGCAGTGGCTGTGGTCGTTTTCCCGTCCCGTAGGTAAGGATGCAAGCGCCTTGGAGGGCCATGTCGAAGCTCCTCGAGCGGGGAGCGGCCAGCGAAAGTGGCTCAGGATAGGCCGAAGGGGCAAGGATGCCAGGGCACCCTTGGGAAGACTGCCCATCCTTCTCATGCGGGTCGGCTGCATCGCCGATAGATCGGCGAGACGCTCTCGATACCCACACCGCACCCTCATGGCCAGGGTGGGCCGTCAAGCCTTAAGTCGGGCCTCTCCCCGTACAAGGGGATTTTCGACGAAAAATAAAAGTACCCAAAACATGGTTTTGGAAAAAATCATGCTAACGGAATTCCCCACATAAAGATATTAACGGTTTCGTGGGACCCATGGGGTACGACAACACCAACAAGAAGGAGAAGCTCATCGAACGAGTAAGTACGCACGAAAGGGCAGACGAAAGAAAGGAGGAGGGAGGACAGGTGGTAGAGAAGGGAGAAGGGAGGAGCGGGGCCTCCCTGGAGGGGTGGAAGGGGCACGAAACCATGCAAGTAGTATGGGGTTCCAATACCCTCCTCGCTCAGGCGGGGCCTCCCTGGAGGGGTGGAAGGGGCACGAAACCATATAAAAAGTGCGGGATTCCGATACCCTCCTCGCTGAGGCGGGGCCTCCCTGGAGAGGTGGGACGGGCACCAAACCATGTAAATAGTATGGTTTTCCGATACCCTCCTCGCTCAGGCGGGGCCTCCGTGGAGGGGTGGGAATGGCATTGATATGGGAGGCGGGAGGGAGAAGGAGAGGATGTTCTGGGAAAACAAAAACCCCACTCAGGATGTGGGGAATAATCCAAAAATAATATGGGGACTATGTTTTGAGTATGGTTTGACCTTTTTGGTATATTTTTTTGGGGGGGGGGTATTTTTCATTTTCCTCGAAAATCCCCCTGTAGGGGGACACGCCCGACATAAATCAAGCCCCTGATCGGCGATGCACGGGCGGCTGGGGGCCGATGCAAAACACCCCCCCTGCGCCACTCACCCCCTGTGGTCCTCGTCGTCCGGTCCTCGGGTCCTCACGCGGGCCTCTGGCGGCCGTTCGGGACGATCTGGGCACCCCCTGCACGCCCTCGGCGAGGTGCGGCTGCCAGCGAGCACCCCGAGGCTGGAGAGGAGGAAGAGGAGGAGGAGGAGGAGGATGAGGAGGAGGAGGATGATGAGGAGGAGGAGGCGGAGGAGGAGGAGGAGGAGGAAGAGGAGGAGGAGGAAGAGGAGGAGGAGGAGGAGGAGGAGGAGAGGGGGAGAGAAAAAGCCGCCGAGAACCGACGAAGTCTTCCGAGAACCTCACAAGCTCCCCCGCGAACGGTGCCGCGGAGAGTCGATGGCCTGCCCCTCGCGAGCGCAGCTCGTCCCGCCCCGCACGCGCACGCAGGCCGGACCGAGCCGCGCAGGGCGGGGCCAACGGCGGGGCGCCTTCAGCGAGAAGACGCGGCCCATGCCTGGGCTGATGGTGCCCTCGGCCATGGGGCTCCTGCGGCCATCATCATCATCATCATCATCATCATCATCATCATCATCATCATCATCATCATCATCATCATCATCATCATCATCATCATCATCATCATCATCATCATCATCATCATCATCATCATCCTCATCATCATCCTCATCCTCATCCTCATCCTCATCCTCATCCTCATCCTCATCATCATCATCATCATCATCAGCATCATCATCATCATCACCATCACCATCACCATCACCATCACCATCACCATTACCATCACCATCACCATCACCATCACCACCACCACCATCATCATCATCATCATCATCATCATCATCATCATCATCATCATCAAAGATACACGACAAGCATCAATAGAGGCCTCCCGGCTGGGGCCCGAGAAGGAGTCGCGCCGCATCGCCGTTGCATCGGCGGTGCATCGGCAACGTCGGCACTGCATCGCCGACGTCGACGTGGAAAAATCGTGCTCCACATGAAGCCGCGATCGCCAATGCATCGTCCATGCGGCGCCATTCTCCGACCTTATCTTGCATCCTCGGGGGACCTTGCCTGTCCCCTCTCGGCCATATCCGCGTCGAATCGGTGTCGGATCCATGTCGGACTCGTCGGATTCGTGTCGGATCCATGTCGATTCCACGCCGAATCCGAGTCCAAACAACGCCAAGTCCGCGTCGAGTCCGCATCGAGCCCACGTCGGACACAAGAGAAGCCACCAGTCCTGGGGACAGGCGAACAAAACACCTCCGCCTCGCTTTGTTCGAGACGCCACGATGTCTGGGCAGCATCCGCCCCGCCACCATCCACCAGACTGCCTGGCCCAGCAGCCTTGCCTCGCCATGTGTTACGTCGGGCCTGTCCCTCTACACGGGGATTTTCGACGAAGAATAAAAGATACTCAAACAATGCTCCGAAATGGTCAAAACATGCAAAACAATAGTCCCCTGATTATTTTCCCCATAGTTTAAAGATGGGGTTCTTGTTATTTCTTGGACGCCTCCTACTCCTCCTTCTTCCTCCTCTCCTCCCCTCTCCTCGTCATACCCAGACTTACTCATACAGTGACTGGTTCACACTCAGACTTACTCATACCCAGACTTACTCACACACAAAATTACTCATACTCAGACCTACTCATACTCAGACCTACTCATACTCAGACTTACTCATGGTGAGACTCACGCACGCCCCGTTCGCGGCCGTTTTGTAGGGATGACTCAAGCGGTTTGCCTGTTTTCTGTCCCAACATCCTTCGCTTTCGGAGCAGATTTGGAGGATGTCTCGAGCACCACCCTAAGGGGGGCCGCCAGGGCTGTTTTCACGGTCCCGTTCGCGGCCGTTTTGCGGGGACGTCTCGAGCGGTTTGCCTGGTTTCTGTTCCAACATCCTTCGCTTTCGGAGCAGATTTGGAGGATGTCTCGAGCGAAGCGCTCATTCTCACGTCCCTAAGGGGGGCCGCCAAGGATGTTTTCACGGTCCCGTTCGCTGCCGTTTTGTGAGGATGTCTCAAGCGGTTTGCCTGTTTTCTGTCCCAACATCCTCCGCTGTCGGAGCAGATTTGGAGGATGTCTTGAGCGAGGCGCTCATTTTCACCCCCCAGGTGGGCCAGATGTTGAGGATGTCTCGATCGGTTTGCCTGTTTTGGTGGCCAGGCTCGTGGGCGCAGATTCTTCTCAGGATGCCACAGGAGGCTCCAACAGGCTCCAGGAGGCCCCAGGAGACCACATGAGGTCCCAGGAGGCATCAGGAGGCCACAGAAAGACTCAAGAGGCCACAGGATGTCCCAAGAGGCTCCAGGAGGCCCCAGGAAGCCCCAGAAGGCCTCAGGAAGCCACAGGAGGCCCCAGGAGGCCACAGGAAGCGCCAGGAGGCCTCGGAAGGCAACAGGAGGCCCCGAGAGGCACCAGGAGCAGGAGATCTCAGAAGGCAGGAGTGGCTCCAATCCTATGTGTTTTACGTATGCTCCTATCGATTGGGCCTCACCTGGAGCACGATTCCTTGATGCTATACGTGTATATATACACATACATACATACATACATACATACATACATACATACATACATACATACATACATACATACATACATACATGCATGCATACATACATACATACATACATACATACGTACGTACGTACATACATACATACATACAAACATATATATATGTGTATATATATATACAAGTGGCACGTGTGTGCCCAGGCTCATACAAAAAAAAAAAAACAACTGAAAGGGCGTTTGAAGCAGGAAGACACCATGACTGCAGGATCGGAGATGGAGAAGGGGAAGCTGCGGCGGCGCCGCCAGGGCGTGCCTAAGAGAAGGGGAAGAGGCAGGAGGTGAACGCAGAAGAATCTAAGATCGAGGTCGCACTCGAGGGCAAGTGGGGTTGCCACACCTTGCGATGTGTGTACCAAGGCCCCCCAAGAAACCTCAGGAGGCCCGACTTGGATACCGGAAGAGGCTCCGGGAGGCCCCGGGATTGTGAGTTGTGTGTGTGTGTGTGATGTGTGCTCTGTGTTGTGCGTGTTTTCTGTGCGTTGTAGGTGTTGTGTGTGTTATGTTTGTCTAGCGTGTGATGTGTTGGGTGTGATTTGTGTTTCTGTGTGTGCATGTAGTTCTGAGGCCCCAGGAGGCCCCCCCAGAAGATCCAGGAGGCTCCAGGAGGCCCCAAGAGGCTCCAGGAGGCCGCAGGAGGCCCCAGGAGGTTCCAGGAGACCCCCAGGAGGCTCCGAGGCGGGGTCTGGGGTACCAGAAGGTGCAGAAAGCCCCAGGAGGCCCCAGGAGGTTCCAGGAGGCTCCCAAGAGGCTCCGAGGCGGGGTCTGTTACCAGAAGGTACGTCGGGGCTCGATTTTGGGAGGATGTCTCAGGCGAAATCGCCATTCTCTGAGAATCGGGGTCACAATCATTGAAATTACCATGTGTTTTTGAAGGTTTTATGTGAAAATGTTGAAATTCCCATGTGCTTTTGGACCCTGACGTCACGATCTGCGTGACGGGTGCCACCGATTTTCAGAATTTCGAGGATGTCCCGAGCGAAACGCCCAGAAAAATCGCGGACGCGTGCGCATTAATCGCCTCTGAGCTCTACTCCCTCGGAGAGGTGCGTATGATAATATTTATATTGCCGCTTCCCTGTGTGCACAATCCTACATGTTTTACGTATGCTCCTATATAGATTGGGCCTCTCCTGGGGCACAAGTCCGTGGTGTTTCACGTGTGTTCATACAGACCCAGATACAAGATTACCTCTACAAAAAAAAGGATGCACCTGCTTGCCGTCGCTGGGACGTCCCTTCCCTGTGTTCTTTTTTCGGTTTCGTGCGTGGGGTTTTTCGCCAAATGATCAAGGATGCTCCTCGATGGTCCTCGCCGAAGGAAAGATGCACACGTCCGACGCCAAGATTTTTCAGAACGTCGACCCCCAGAAGTCTCGATCCATTCCCCGGAACCGGTTTCTCATCCTGAGCCGCTTTATGACGGTCCCTGGGCCCGGGAAGGGCCCGCGGAAGCCGAAAATCGCGAACAACCTTCCGTCGCGATTTGTTCACGACGCGAGGGGGTCAAGCCTATGGGGAGCTCCACGCAGTGAGCACTTTACGATTGTTGGGATCTTCCCTCCTGCTGAGGGACGGGCCCGACTTCAGCCCTGTGCCGGCCCGCTCTCCCAGCGCCCCCCCGCCCCCCCCCGCGTGGGCGCACAGAAGAAGCCGCCGAGGCGGCGGGCCCCTCTCGGAGGAGGAGGAAGGGGAAGGGGAAGGGGAGGAGGAGGAGGAGGAGGAGGAGGAGGAGGAGGAGGAGGAGGAGGGGGAGGGGAAGAGGAGGAGGAGAAGGAGGAGAAGGAGGAGAAGAAGGAGGGAAGAGGAAGAGGAAGAGGAGGAGGAGGAGGAGGAGGAGGAGGAGGAGAAATGGGAAGAGGAGGAGAAGGAGGAGGAGGAGGAGGTGACTCTAATGAGGAATTTGTGCCTCGCCTCCCCCGCATGTCTGGAGTCCCGAAACGGTGCGGTGACGGACCGTGCAGTGACCTCGCAACCCCCCAAGACCTCACCGCACGGTCCGTCACCGCACGGCCTTGGGACCCCGGAGGCCCCTGTCGCCCGAGACATCCTCGGAACACGACCCGAGTCCCGAAACCGTGCGGTGACCCCGAATCCCCACCGACTCACCGCACGGTGTGGTCACCACCCCGTTTGGGGGCCTCCGAACATGGGTGACGCCCGCTCTGCGCCGGGAGGATCCGAGAAGAACGCGGGCTCCAAGACCCGAGGAAAGAGGAGCGCGAGGAGGGAGGAGGGTTGATGGTACCCAACGGTCGGAAGAAGTAGGTGTCAGCATGAAGTAGGCAGGCGCTGGAAGTATATTGGGTCTCAGCCCGCCACCTGGAGAGGAGATGGGAAGCCACTCGATCATTGAAGTAGGAAGGCGTTCGAAGAAGATTGGAACCTGGGATTCCAAAAATACCTGCGTTCAACGACCGATGGATATTGTTCCCTTGACTTTGGCATCTTCTGGGCCTTTGGGGGGCCACCCCAGGTGTCCTCCCTGCGTCTGCTCTCCGCGCGGCAGTGTCGGCGCAACCCTCAGACGTTGCCTGTGCCCGTCAGGAGCTCCACCTGCGGCCTCAGCGGGAGCGTCCGCATGGCGTCCCTCAGCTGATACAGTGGAGGACAGTCCACAAGGAACCTTCCACAACAAATCCAACCCTGAGACCCCAAGACGTCCACTGATTTTCGGTGTGGGGACATCACGCTTTCCATAGCAAAACCCTCGAAACATTCGAAACCCAGGGCACCCTGGAAGCGACCAAGGTGTTTCTTGGCAGGGGCCCCCACTGTACCGGCACACCCCTCACCACACCCCTCACGCGTCTCGTGCCCAGTAGGGACCTCCGTCTGCGGCATCAGATGGCACGACCGCACGGCGCATGGCATCCCCGCGTCCATGCAGGCACGCCCTTCCACTGGACACAATGCAGGGACCGACTGGGGAGGCCTCCAGAGAGCCACAAAGTAGGAGCTCGACCACAAGGACCCTTCCACAAGAAACCTAACGCTAAGATCCCAGAACGTCCATTGGTTTTTGGTGTGGGGACGTCATGCTTTCCCAAGAAGCCCAGAACACCCTGGAGGCAAGCAAGGTGTTTCTTGGCATGGGTTTCCACTGCATGTCACGGGTCACTGAAGTATGAGACGGGCTCTGGGGGAGAGAGAGTCCTGCAGAGGGAAGCGCTGGCCCTGGGGAAAGCCCGAGGGACTAGTCGAGTTTGATTGGAGGGGACACGCGAGAGGACACAGGACCATCCCGAGGGCTACACTGCCACAGCAATGCAGCAGGCATGGGCCTCTAAAGCCAGGACAGAGGGGTACCCTTGATCTTGCAGGGTCGCATCAAGCCCGACTGTAGGACCCGTTTCCCTCAGAGCCCATTCCCCCCCTATTCGGGGATGGACAGACCTCCCTTTTGTAAAACGTGGTTTAGTGAAAACGACCTCGGGCCCAAACCTGGCGGGCGCAAGCCTAGGAAATAACGGCCACGGCGCCCTCTCGAGAACCGAAAACGGACAATTCACAAATCGACGTGTCACTGCTGGGGGTTCTGTCCACCCTCGACCTATGTCGACTCACCCTCGCGCGCCTGCGGACGAGTTCCCGCTGGTGCCAGAGCCTCTCCTGTCAGATCCTGGCGCCACGAAAAACATACAGTCGGGGCCTTGACCTAAGGCACCCTAAATAAGGAACGAGGCCCCTTTTTTCCATAAGTTAGACTTCGATTTCCGATCGAAGACATAAGGAACACCTGAGGCAAGCTGTGAAACACATAAGGAACGCGGAGCCCCTCCCCAACGAAAAGGGTTCCTTCTTCAGGGCCCCGACTGTATCAGCACAACTCTGGACAACCCCAGGTCGCTGAAAGACCTGCCATCGAACACAACAGCCCAGGATGAGAAGCGGCTCCGGGGAGGAGATCGAGAGGGTCAAGAGTTCCAGGGGCTGGCAACACAAACAAACCGAGCCGAAGAAGATCTGGACACACCCATCCCCAGCGCGCGAAGCGCGCCAGGGGGCAGCGCCGAAGGGGCCGCGGGGTGAGGAGAGGGGGTCGGGCGCAGGCGGACGCATTCACCCAATTCATGCCCGAAATTGTGAGTGGACGCGTTCAGCCAGTGGGAGAGAGACATGATCATCCATGGGCCCAGGGAGACACAAAGAAATCGACACATATTCTGAGACTCCCATTATTCCCAACCATCCTGTGGTGCTGCGTCCTCGTTTTGAAGAGACAACGCCCCACGTTCCCGCCTCCTTCCTTCCTCCCCCTCCTCCCTGCTCTCATCCATGCCTTTGCTCTCCGCGTGCCGTCATCATCATCATCATCATCATCATCATCATCATCATCATCATCATCATCAGCATCATCATCATCATCATCATCATCATCATCATCATCATCATCACTATCGTCACCATCGTGAGCACCATCGCCATCATCGGCGTCATCACCATCGCCATCGTCAGCGTCGTGACACGCCCCTCACACGGTCCGCGGCCCCACGGGGAGCTCCACCGAGGGCCCCAGTGCCACAGGCTGCACGCGGAGACCGCCAACCATTTCGGCACACCCCTCAAGGCTCGTGGCCCCACAGGGAGCTCTACCGATCGGGGGCGCGCAAATATGGATTAGCGATCCACGGATTGGGCGCGCGGTCGCCAACTGAGGCCGCGATTTCCCATGGAAACAGAACCCGTCGCTATAATCCGCGCCCCCTTAATCCATGTTTGCGATCGCCTGAACCGAAGGCCCCAGCGGCAGGGTCCGCATGCGTCCACCCGCTCACTTTGGCACACCCCTCACGCGGTTCGTGGCCCAACAGGGAGCTCCACCGAAGGCCCCAGCGGCAGGGTTTGCATGCACCCCCCCGCCCATTTCGGCACACCCCTCACAAGGATTGTGGCCCCATCGGGGGCTCCACCGAAGGCCCCCGCGGCAGGGTTTGCATGCGTCCCCCAGCCCATTTCGGCGCACCCCTCACCAGGATCGTGGCCCCGTCAGGAGCTCCACTGAAGGCCCCCGCGGCAGGGTCCGCATGCGTCCCCCGCCCATTGCGGCACACCCCTCACGAGGACCGTGGTCCCATAGGGAGCTCCCCCGAAGGCTCCAGCGGCAGGGTCCGCATGCATTCCCCCCCGCATTTCGGCACTCCCCTCACGAGGATCGTAGCCTCATAGGGAGCTCCCCCGAAGGCCCCAGCGGCAGGGTTTGCATGGTCCCCCCGCCCATTTCGGCACACCTCTCACGAGGATCGTGGCCCCATCGAGAGCTCCACCGAAGGCCCCAGCGGCAGGGTCCGCATGCGTCCCCCCGTCCACTTCGGCACTGCCCTCACGAGGATTGTGGCCTCATCAGGAGCTCCACCGAAGGCCCCCGCGGCAGGGTGGCCCGCCCATTTCGGCGCACCCCTCACCAGGATCGTGGCCCCATCAGGAGCTCCACCGAAGGCCCCCGCGGCAAGGTTTGCATGCGTCCCCCCGCCCATTGCGGCACACCCCTCACGAGGATCGTGGTCCCATAGGGAGCTCCCCCGAAGGCCCTAGCGGCAGGGTCCGCATGCGTTCCCCCGCGCATTTCGGCACACCCCTCACGAGGATCGTGGCCCCATAGAGGGTTCCACCGAGAGCGGTACCCACAACGCGGTACTCACAGCTGCGTATGGTTAGGTCCTCCGCCAGGGCAATTTTTCCCTGGATTTCCTGATTCCCCTCCTTCCCAACAAGTTTGACATCTTTTCATGGGAATCAATGTTTACTTGAGTTTGTCTATCTCTTTCCTTTTCCCTCCTGCGATCAATGGACGCCCGAAATCTCTGTCCATGGTGCGTTCCGGTTCGCCGTCCTAGCTCGGATGCCCCCAGAAGCCCCTGGAGCCCCGCGGGCCCTGCGAGAGGCCCAAGGAGGACCAGACACGCCCAGCTGCCTGGGCCCTCGATCCTCGGTCCTCCTCGCTCATCGGCCCTCCTCGATCCTCGATCCTCATCGATCCTCGATCCTCATCGGTCCTCCTCGATCATCGGCCCTCCTCGATCCTCGATCCTCGATCCTCGATACTCCTCCTCCTCGCCCCCCCGCCGTCCTGAAGAGGCGCGACGCGTGCCCGCTCTTCCCGAACTCGAAGACCTTCACCTGCACCGGCTCGTCGGTGCGGTTGACCACCTGAAGCGAGCGGCCCGGTGCTCCTCTGCTGAGGTGAAGCCGCGGGTTCTGCGCACGATCGGCCTTCCCAAGGCAGCCATGGCTGGCCTTCTGTCGAGCGTGTCCCCCTACCAGGGGATTTTCGTCGAAAAAAATACCGTAAAAATACACCAGAAAGGTTAAGAAACACTTTAAAAACTAGTCCCCAGACTATTTTTGTAGTATTTTCGGATTCTTTCTGGGGTATTTCTTATTTTTCGTCGAAGCTCCCCCTGTAGGGGGACAGGCCCGACGTAAGGCTGGCCTCAGGAGGCCCCCTTGGAGTGGCCCCAGCTGGCCGCAGCATGCCCCCAGAGAGTGGTCGAGGGCGGTCTCCACACCCCGACGCCGCTTCTCCGAAGGCGCCCCTGGGGCGCTCCGCACCCGAGGCCGGCGCTGGGACTGCTCGGAGGGGGGGGGCTGTGGACCGCGCGGAGGCTGGCTGGGAGCAATTGGAGGGCCTGCGGAGGCCAGCCGAGACTGCTTGAGGGCGGGCCCCCCCTCATTTTAGTGTGCGGATCGACCCCGCCAAAATTCCCTCAAAAGGGGGAGCTCAGGCGGAGCTTTTCCCGCAGCCGCCCCCGCTCGCCTGGGAGGGCGCGGGGGGTCCTGGATCGCCCGGGGGGGTTCCAGGGCGGGTCGACTCGCCCGGGGGGTTCTGGGACTCGCCGACTCGCCCGGTGTGGCTTCGGGTTGCGCCCGGGCAGCCCCCCCCCGGGGGGGCTGCCCGTGCGCAAGCAACCCGAAGCCACACCACTCCTCCACGGTCCACCAGCCCAAGCCACGCCAAAGGAAAGCTGGGCTGACACTCAGGGTGAGCTGCGGAGAAGCCAGCAGCATGGCTGCCCGCATGAAGCACGTCTCCTCGTCGGCAGCTTGCTTGGGTCACGGAATGCCTCGCGGAGTGGTCCCTGGGAACACCACGGCAACTTGCACGTGATCATTGGCAGGCCCGAGTGTGCTCAGAATCGGGAGCGGCCAAGAGGGGGGTGTCCAAGAGGGGGGGGGTGCAAACCATGACCGGCGACATGTGCGCGGCCCAGCGGGGGGGCCAGGGACGCAATGAAATAAGAAGAGGCGCCCTGAAATCTGGGGAAACATCATGGCCCAAGTCATGGTATCCACCCCCCTCTAGTCGTCACCCCCCTCTTTGCCGCCCCCGACAGAGAGCGAGCCGGGTGTGGGCTTTGAAACAGGAAGCCGGGCGGAGGCTGCGGGCCGCACGGCGAGGCCCGCTCCCGTGAGCAGGTCGGGTTCTCTTCAGGATTTTTGGTGCGCAATCGTACACGGGCATCGGGACAAGCAGTGACGGCGGGACAAGGGAACGTTGGACAGGCTGTGGAGGCGGAAGCTGCCCGAGCGGGGGCAAGAAAACTGTTAATTAACAAGCCCGAGGCGAACGAGAGTAGTCCCCAGGGCTGGTAAATATGGAAGGAAGCAGGCCAGGGCTGGAAAAAGTGGGAGGGCTGGCCCCAACCACATTCGGCGACACTGGTCCTCAATGTTGTGGAATTTTCGCCTGGGCCCAAACAAACATGCCCAACTCAGGGATGTACGGTGCAGGGGCGTCCTGGGGATCATAGAACTTCCCTGCTTTTTCTGATCACCCAGAAGGGTTATCACACCCAAGCTTCTTGATGACTCTCACACGCGCCAAACAAGAATTGCAGACAAGATAATGAAAACACAACAACTAATCAATATGTCTGAGGTGTGGTGAGAGAGGACAATAAGGGTGGCGGTGCTAACGCATGAATGCAATACTCCACGAACGCATCTTCATCCAGTTCTTGTGCATTTTCCGAGCCAATGTCATACAATACCAGGTACCAACTCACGCGACCATTCTCGAAACTCCGTCGATCAGCGTCTGGCAATCGATGAAACAACGCCGATCTAGCGTCGATATAGCGTCGACTCGCAATAGACAAAGATGGTACGGGAGGCTGCTATGAGTTGCCACCAAAACAATACGCGAGACATCACGGGCAAACCTACCCCAACGTGACTTTACCATGGTTCCAACTCGGCTCGGGATCTACTGAACCCGGTCCATCCAGACCGGGGTCAGTCAGGCCTTGCAGGATCCTGCAAGATCCTGCGGGATCCTGCAAGATCCTGCGCCCAAGCCCAGGTCCGTGCAACCCTGGCCCTGCAGCATCCTGCAAGATCTGGCGCTCTGCCTGGCCTGTTTGCGTGGGCCCCCGTCTCTTACTTGAGCCCCCGACTCCTGAAAAATCTTTTACACCTTCCCCAGAGACGCGGAAAACACTTTTCAGCAGGCGCGAGGGCTTCTGAGAAGTACAGTGGAGACCAGTCCACAAGAAACCTTCCACTAGAAACCCAACCCTGAGACCCCAGGACGTCCACTGATTTTTGGTGTGGGAACGTCACGCTCTCCATCGCAAAACCATCGAAACCCAAGATATCCAGGGCACTCTGGAGGCAAGCAGGATGTTTCTAGGCATGGGCCTCAACTATATCCGCTGTTCCCCTCGGCGTTCGCAGGACCTGCCCCACCCGGAGGGAGTAGTAGCAGGAGCAGGAGGAGCAAGGAGGAGGCGGACGAGGAGGAGGAGGAGGAGGACGAGGAGGAGGGGGAGAAGAAGGAGGGAGAGGAGGAGGACGAGGAGGAGGACGAGGAGGACGAGGAGGAGGACGAGGAGGAAGAGGAGGAGGAGGAGGAGGAGGAGGAGGAGGGAGAGAAGAAGGAGGAGGAGGGGAGGAGGAGGAGGAGGAGAAGGAGGAGACGGAAGAGGAGGAGGAGGAGGACGAGGAGGAGGAGGAAGAGAAGGACGAGGAGGACGAGGAGGAGGAGGAGGGGGAGGAGAAGAAGGAGGACGAGGAGGAGGAGGAAGAGGAGGAGGAGGAGGAGGAGGAGGAGAAGGAGGAGGAGGAGGAAGCCTTCTCCCCCCCCGAGCCCCCGAGCGGCTGCACCGGAGCCGCTCCATGCCGCTGCGAAGCCGGTCTGCGCTGCTCCTCCTCCCTCCCTCCTCCTCCTCCTTCGCCCTCCGCCCTCCTCCTCCTCCCCTCCTCCTCCCCTCTCCTACTCCTCTCCTTCCTCCTCCCTCCTCCTCCTCCTCCTCCTCCTTCCCCTCCTCCTCCTCCTCCTCCTCCTCCTCCTCCTCCTCCTGATCCTCCTCTCCCTCCGCCCTCCTCCTCCTCCTCCGCCTCCTCTGCCCTCCTCCTCCTACTCCTCCTCCTCTTCCGCCGCCTCCTCATCCTCCTCCTGCGGAAGAAGCGAGAAGGAGAAGGCCTTCGCAGAAGGCGGCGGGACCTTTCTGAGAAGCCCTCGCCGCCTTCTGCGAAGTTGTTTGTTCTGTCTTCGGGAAAGGCGTAGGGAAACTTTTCAGGTGTTCTCTTGGGAGACAACCTTCTCCTTCTCATTCTCCTTCTAAGAAGGAGGAATTGTTTTCTCCTTCTCCTTCTCCGAACATGCTGAGAAGGCCTTCTCCTTCTCGTTTCCCAAGCTAACCTCCTCCAAAATAGCCTCCTCCAAATTGGTCCAAAACGTTTCGAAACCAACCCTGGGTTGCCCCAGTGACGGCCCAAGAGGCCCGCATACTGGCCAATAGGGCCTCAAGAGGCCCTCCAAGAGGGCCCGAACAGAACAAGATCAAGGGTTTCCTATTGGTTGTTCAGTGTTTGTCGCGTTCCCGCCTGGTGTAGATTCCGACAGCCCAAGACGACCCC
Source organism: Prorocentrum cordatum (assembly GCA_963575745.1). NCBI lineage: Eukaryota > Dinophyceae > Prorocentrales > Prorocentraceae > Prorocentrum > Prorocentrum cordatum. The sequence continues at coordinate 21,400 of CAUYUJ010007174.1, forward strand.
AAAGGCCTCCAAGACTGGCCGAGAAGGTCCCAAGACCGCCCAAAAGGCCCCCAAGGGGGATCCAATACGGCTGAGGGAGCGCAATGGGGCTCCAATCCGGACTAAAACAAATCTATTAAGGGGGAGTCAGAAACCAAGGAACCCGGGCGAAGGACCCAACCACATGCACTTGTGAATATCATCATCGGTGGAGCTCTCATGGGGCCGCGAAACTTGTGAGGGATGCGGCGAAATTGGTGGCGGCGACGCATGCGAACGTCGTCGATGGGTCCGTGGGTTGAGTTCCCTATGGGGACACGAAACGTGTGAGAGGTGTGCCGAAACGAATGGCGGGGACGCGTGCGAACGGTACAACTGGGGACTTCGGTGGAGCTCCCTATGGGGCCACGAAGCGTGTGAGGGGTGTGCCGAAATAGGTGGCGGGGACGCGTGCGAAAGGCACCGCCCTCGGTGGAACTCCCGCTGGGGCAACGAAACGCGTGAGGGGTGTGGGCCCCAGGTGGGGCTCCCTCTGGGGCCACGGAGAGCGTGAGGGGTGTGCCGAAACGGACGGCGGGGACGCAGGCGAACGGCACTATTAAAGCCTTGGGCGCAGCAGCTCCCCATGGGGCCACGAAGCGCGTGAGTGGCGGTGCGCCGACATGGGTGGCGGTGACGCAGGCGAACGGCACCATTGAGGCCTTGGGCGCAGCTCCCCGTGGGGCCTGGAAGCGTTTGGGGGGTGAGCCGACATGGGCGGCGGGGTTGCATTCGGGGGCGGCAAAGACGGGGGCGTCCAAGAGAGGGGGGGTGCAAATCATGGCCGGCGGCACGTGCGCGGCCCAAGGGGGGGGGGCCAGGAACGTAGTCAAACAAGAAGAGGCGCCCTGGAATGCGTGGCTCCCGGAATGCCTCGCGGAGTGGTCCCTGGGAACACCACGGCAACTTGAACGTGATCACTGGCAGGTCCGAGTGTGCTCAGAATCGGGAGCGGCCAAGAGGGGGGTGTCCAAGAGGGGGGGGTGCAAATCATGACCGGCGGCATGTGCGCGGCCCAGCGGGGGGGCCAGGAACGTAATGAAATCCGCCGATCCGGCGTGTGAGTTTCAAGGAGTCTCAGCTACAGCCTCGAGGCTGAGCCTCAGCCTCTGGGGGGGTTGCCGGGGTGGGTCTGCCGGGGAAGGGGGGGTGGGGGGGGGGTGCGAGTTTCCGGCGGATGCGTTTTTTGACACCCCTCACAAGGATCGTGGCCTCCGAGGGGGGTCCGAACTCGAGTACCACCCCTCCCGCACCACCAAGAGGCTCCGAGGAGGCCTCCAAGAGGCCCCAAGGGGCGCAGAAGAGGCCCCCAAGAAGCCCCAAGAGGCTCCCAAGAGACCCCCAAGAGACCCTCTAGTGGCCCCAAGAGGCCCAAGAGGCCCCCAAGAAGCCCCAAGAGGCGCCCAAGAGGCCCCCAGAAGTCCCAGCCAACCACGAGATCCCAACCAGCATCCATGAGGCCTCTGACCCACCACCCACGCACGGTGGCGGGATAGGCCGACGGCCACTGGATAAATGCTGAGTGAGAGGAGGGGAGGGAAAAAGAGAGGAGGGACGAGGGCGAAGAAGGATCACATCAGTCGGAGCGCCCCGGATCGGCGGCACTGGCCGAAGGCCACTACAATAAGAAGAGGCGCCCTGAAATCTGGGGAAATATCATGGCCCCCGCCATGATATCCCCCCCTTAGTCATCACCCCCCTCTCTGCCGCCCCCGGTGCATGCGAACGGCACCATTGGGGCGGCGGGGACGCGTGCGAACGGCGCGGATGGGGCCGTGGGTGGAGCTCCCTATGGGGGCACGAAGCGTGCGGGGGATGTGCCGTGCCGAGATCGACGGCGGAGACGCGTGCGAACTGCGCCGCTGGGGCCTTCGGTGGAGCTCCCTATGGGGCCACGGAGCGTGTGAGGGGTGTAACGATGTAGGCGTGGGGGGCGCATGCGAACGGCACCTCTTGGGCTTAAGTGGGGCCCCCATATTGGGCCACGAAGCGTGTGAGGGGTGTGCCGACATGGGTGCGGGGACGCGTGTGAACGTCACCATTGGGGCCTTGGGTGGAGCTCCCTATGGGGCCACGAAACGTGTGAGAGGTGTGCCGAAATGGAGACGCATGTGGAGGGCAGGGGCAAGGGCTGGGAGGAGGAGGAGGAGGAGGAGGAGGACGAGGAGGAGGAGGAGGAGGAAGGTGAGGGAACTCGGGGCGCTGTCTCTTCAAAGCGAGGTGGATGGTTTGGACAGGTCCGAACTGGGGGGTCAGAAACCAGCCCGCCCCCCGAAACTCCCCCAGAGCCCCCACCCCGCCCCGCAAAGAAACGGGAGGTCCGCCCGCATGCCAGAATAATCCCAACCAGCTGGGACTAACCCCTACGAGCTGGTGCTTTCTCCTGCCAGCAGGAACATCAGAACCGGTGCTAACTCCAACGTGCCAAGTAACCTCACAGTGAATTGGTACTTGCGGGGCGATCCTAGTACATCGGCTCGCGAGGATGTGGTACTCAGGATGGGCAACAAAACAAAAGTCCGAGGGAAACATCAACAAAAAAACATCGCCAGACATTCCTGGGAGACGCAACTCAGAGGCACCTCTCACAGACGCCTGTAAGACGCCTCTCAGAAACGCCTCTCAGAGGCGCATGTACACACGCCTCTCAGGACGACTCTCAGGGGCGCATGTCATACGCCTCTCAGAGACGCCTCCCACAAGCGCCTGTAAGACGCGTCCCACAGGCGCCTGTAAGACGCCTCTCAGAGACGTCTCTAGTAGACGCCTCTCACATAAGCCTGTAAGACGCCTATCCAAGGCGCCTGGAAAACGCCGCTCAGAGAAGCCTCTCAGCGGCACCTGCCAAACGCCTCTCAAGGACGCCTGCAAGACGCTTCTCCGGGCCGCCTGTAAGACGCTCTCCGAAGCGCCTCTCAAAGATGCCCGTAAGACGACTGTCAGAGATGCCTGTACAACGCCTCCCACAGAGGCCTCTGACAGACGCATCCAAGATGGCTGCAAGACGCATGTAAGACGCCTGTGAGGCTTCTCATGTAAGTTGGTTGGATGTCGTATCAAAGTGACGCCTCACAAAGACGCCTCTCAGGAACGCCGTTCAAAGACGCGTGTAACATGCCTCTGAGAGGCGCCTTCCAGAGACGCTTCTCAGAGGCGCCTCTCAGACACGCCTGCCAGAAGCGCCTGTACGACGCCTCTCAAAGGCGCTTCTAGAACGCCTTTCAGTGCCTGTCAGGTGCGCCTGAAAGACGCCTGTCAGAGACGCCGTAAGCCGTTTCCCAGAGACGCCTCTCAGTGGCGCCTGCAAGACGCGTCCCAGAGACACTTGCAAGACGCCTCCCAACGACGCCTTCCAGAGACGCCTCCCAGAGAAGACTCTCCCTGGCACCTGTAACACGCCTCTCAGGGACGCCTGTGGGACGCCTCTCTGGGCCACCTGTGCGGCACGTCTTTCAGAGACGCCTCCCGGAGCCGCATGAACGACGCCTGTCAGAAACACATGTCAGAGACGCCTGTAAAACGCCTGTTCAGAGAGGCCTTTGACAGACGATCGAAATACGACTGTAAAACGCCTGTACAGCGCCAGTAAGACGTCTGTGAGGCTTCTCGTGTAGAGATACCTTGTAGAACGCGTGTAATGTCGGGTAGAATTCATACTGAAGTAATCGGAATTAATACAAAAGTGGTTGGACACACCATGTCTAAAAGTTGTTTTTCTCTGATTGTAATTTGTCCCATTCGCAGGTTCGCCCCCCCTTCTCCCCAGGAGCATCCTTCGGGGGAGTCCAGATCGCCTCACACCCCTTCGGGCCGGAAAAATACTCGACGGGCCCAACCCCTCCCCAGCAACGACGACGACGACGACGGTAGAGGGAAACAATTACTGAACACCCCCCCACCCCCCCAAACTCAACGCTGGCACGCGCGGGGGAGACTGCGGTCGAAGTGCACCCCATCAGACCCACCGCCAACTTTTGAACATTGGGGGGGGGGGAGGCGTTGACAGATGAATGTGGCACGAGTGTTCGCTAATTTGTTCCGAAGCCTGTAGGACCCCTACAGAGGCAAGCTCTGGTTGGGGAATAGGCATGGAACTCGGAGGTCTGCGCGGACTTCTCGGATCGGCGCTGGGGCCCCCTGGCGGCGCCTCCGGCGCCGCTCCTGGCGCGCTCCGCGCGCTAGGGAGGGGGTCAGCGCGAATCCAAGAAATCCGCGCGGACCTCCGAGTTGTTATGCTTATGTCATTTTGCGCTCCCGTAAATTAGGGGGGGGGGCTGGAATAGGGGGGGGCTGGAATAGGGGCTAATTTGTTCCGAAGCATGGATGACGAGGCATCGCCAAACCACACGACGACGACGCCCGCGGCGGCACCAACGACGGCGACAACGCCAGCGGCAGCAGCGGCGCACCTGCCGCCGGCGACCGCGCCAGGCGCCAGCTCTTAGGGAATGCAGTTCGGCGTCGATCCCACTCGAATTGCACACAACTGAAGGGGCCCTGGGACACGCGAAGAAATAGACACAAATAGCAGGATTCCCTATATTCTGCAATATTTTCTGCGTTTTCTGTCTTCCCCCCACTTCCCATACTTTCCCATATTTTCTTGAGAATCGACGATTAATTGTGTCTGTGTTTTTCCTCTCCTGAACAACTAGGACTCGATCCAACTGTAAAGGAACAAGCTGGAACCAGCTCTGATCAAATCCTATTCCGGGTTCGCTCCATGCCAAAACGAGTCCTACAGAAGCTGCTATGAGTTGCCACCACACCAACACAATACGCAAGACATCACGGGCGAACCTACCCCAATTTTCCGTTACCATGGTTCCAACTCAGCTCGGGATCTACTGACCCCGGTCCATCCAAACCTGGGTCAGTCAGGCCTTGCAGGATCCCGTAAGATCCTGCGGGATCCTGCAAGATCCTGCACCCAAGCCCGGGTCAGTGCAACCCTGGCCCTGCAGCATCCTGCAAGATCTGGCGCTCTGCCTGACCCCCGTTTGCGTGGGCCCCCGTCTCTTACTTGAGCCCCCGACTCCTGAGAAATCTTCTACACCTTCCCCGGAGACGCGAAAAAACTTCTCAGCAGGCGCGAGGGCTTCTGAGAAGTACAGTGGAGACCAGTCCACAAGAAACCTTCCACAAGAAACCCAACCCTGAGACCCCAGGACGTCCACTGATTTTTGGTGTGGGAACGTCATGCTCTCCATCGCAAAACCATCGAAACCCAACATACCCAGGGCACCCTGGAGGCAAGCAGGATGTTTCCAGTCGTGGGCCTCCACTAGATCCACTGTTCCCCTCGGCGTTCGCGGGACCTGCCCCACCCGGGGGGAGTAGTAGGAGGAGCAGGAGGAGCAGGAGAACGAGGAGGAGGAGGCGAACGAGGAGGAGGAGGACGAGGAGGGGGGAGAAGAAGGAGGAGGAGGAGGGGAAGGAGGAGGAGGAGGAGGACGAGGAGGAGGAGGAGGAGTTCCCCTCGAGCCCCCGGTCCACCGAAGCCGCTCCCGGCCGCTGCCCAGTCCGCTGCTCCTCCTCCTCCGCCCTCCGCCCTCCTCCTCCTCCTTTGCCCTTCTCCTCCAACTCATCCTCCTCTTCCTCCTCCTCCTCCTCCTCCTCCTCCTCCTCCTCCTCATTCTCCTCCTGCGGGGGAAACGAGAAGAAGGCCTTCGCAGAAGGCGGCGAGACCTTTCTCAGAAGCCCTCGCCGCCTTCTACGAAGTTGTTTGTTCTGTCTTCGGGAAAGGCGTAGGGAAACTGTTCAGGTGTTATCTTGGGAGACGACAGCCTTCTCCTTCTCCTTCTCCTTCTAAGAAGGAGGAGTTGATTTCTCCTTCTCCTTCTCCGAACCTGCTGAGAAGGCCTTCTCCTTCTCGTTTTCCTAGCTAGCCTCCTACAAAATAGCATCTTCCAAATTGGTCCAAGACGTCTCGAAACCAACCCTGGGTTGCCCCAATGACGGCCCAAGAGGCCCCCATACTGGCCAATAGGGCCTCAAGAGGCCCTCCAGAAGGGCCCGAACAGAACAAGATCAAGGGTTTCCTATTGGTTGTTCAATGTTTGTCGCGTTCCCGCCTGGTGTAGATTCCGACAGCCCAAGACGGCCCAAAAGGCCTCCAAGACTGGCCAAGAAGGTCCCCAAGACGGCGTAAAAGGCCCCCGAGGGGGCTCCAATACGGCTGAGGGAGCGCGATCCACCGTCGCCGGACTAAACAAATCTATTAAGGGGGAGTCAGAAACCAAGAAACCCGAAACCCTAAAACTAGCCGGGCGAAGGACCCAACCACATGCACTTGTGAATATCATCATCGGTGGAGCTCTCGATGGGGCCGCGAAACGTGTGAGGGATGCGGCGAAATTGGTGGCGGCGACGCATGCGAACGTCGTCGATGGGTCCGTGGGTTGAGCTCCCTATGGGGACACGATGCGTGTGAGGGGTGTGCCGAAACGAATGGCGGGGACGCGTGCGAACGGTACAACTGGGGACTTCGGTGGAGCTCCCCATGGGGCCACGAAGCGTGTGAGGGGTGTGCCGAAATAGGTGGCGGGGACGCGTGCGAACGGCACCGCCCTCGGTGGAACTCCCGCTGGGGCAACGAAGCGCGTGAGGGGTGTGGGCCCCAGGTGGGGCTCCCTCTGGGGCCACGGAGAGTGTGAGGGGTGTGCCGAAACGGGCGGCGGGGACGCAGGCGAACGGCACTATTAAAGCCTTGGGCGCAGCAGCTCCCCATGGGGCCACGAAGCGCGTGAGTGGCGGTGCGCCGACATGGGTGGCGGTGACGCAGGCGAACGGCACCATTGAGGCCTTGGGCGCAGCTCCCCGTGGGGCCTGGAAGCGTTTGGGGGGTGAGCCGACATGGGCGGCGGGGTTGCATTCGGGGGCGGCAAAGACGGGGGCGTCCAAGAGAGGGGGGGTGCAAATCATGGCCGGCGGCACGTGCGCGGCCCAAGGGGGGGGGGCAGGAACGTAGTCAAACAAGAAGAGGCGCCCTGGAATGCGTGGCTCCCGGAATGCCTCGCGGAGTGGTCCCTGGGAACACCACGGCAACTTGAACGTGATCACTGGCAGGTCCGAGTGTGCTCAGAATCGGGAGCGGCCAAGAGGGGGGTGTCCAAGAGGGGGGGGTGCAAATCATGACCGGCGGCATGTGCGCGGCCCAGCGGGGGGGCCAGGGACGTAATGAAATCCGCCGATCCGGCGTGTGAGTTTCAAGGAGTCTCAGCTACAGCCTCGAGGCTGAGCCTCAGCCTCTGGGGGGGTTGCCGGGGTGGCTCTGCCGGGGAAGGGGGGGTGGGGGGGGGGGGTGCGAGTTTCCGGCGGATGCGTTTTTTGACACCCCTCACAAGGATCGTGGCCTCCGAGGGGGTCCGAACTCGAGTACAACCCCTCCCGCACCACCAAAGGCTCCGAGGAGGCCTCCAAGAGGCCCCAAGGGGCGCAGAAGAGGCCCCCAAGAAGCCCCAAGAGGCTCCCAAGAGACCCTCTAGTGGCCCCAAGAGGCCCAAGAGGCCCCCAAGAAGCCCCAAGAGGCGCCCAAGAGGCCCCCAGAAGTCCCAGCCAACCACGAGATCCCAACCAGCATCCATGAGGCCTCTGACCCACCACCCACGCACGGTGGCGGGATAGGCCGACGGCCACTGGATCCGCCGCCCCCTGCTTGCAGGGGTGCACGGCGTGCTGGACGTTTCAGGTTTTGGTTTTGGTTCTTTTTCCAAAAGAACTTCCCAGTGGGCTCCGGCAGAACCCGCCGGCCACCCGGAATTTTCCCAAACGTGCTCAACGACCGGAACAAAATGCCCAAAAACGGCCGTTTCGCTCGGGACATCCTCAAAAAATCGCCAAGATGGCCCAAGATGGCCTCCAAGTCCGCCCGAGATGGTCCAAGACGGCCTCCAAAACGGCCCAAGAGAGTCCAAGACGGCCCAAGACGGCCCAAGAGGCCCCCCAGAGGCCTCCCAGACGGCCCAAGAGGCCTCCAAGAGGTCCTCCAGGAGAGTCCGAAGAGGCCAAAATCATTGATTTTCCCTTGGTTTTTGAAGGATTTTGGCATTTGCGCCTTTTCGGCTCTCCGACGGCTCAAGACGGCCCAAGAAGCCCCCAAGATCGCCCAAGAGGCCCCCAAGAGAGCCCCCTGATGGCCCAAGTGGCCTCCAAGATGGCCCCTAGAGGGCCCCAAGACGGCCCAAGAGGCCTCCAACACGCCCAAGATGGCCTCCAAGACGCCCAAGATGGCCTCCAAGACGGCCCTGGAGCGCCCCAAGAGGGTCCCCCGTTGGCCCAGAAAGGCCCCCAAAACGGCTCCCGACGGCGTCAGACGTGCCAGGAACCCACCAAGATGGCCGAAGTTGGCTCGAAGCTGGCCCAAAAGGGCCCAAGAGGCCCCCAAGAGGGCCTCCAGGAAGGCCAAAAGATGCCAAAATCACTGATTTTCCTAAGGTTTTTGATGGATTTGGGCATTTCCCTTTTTTCGGCCTTCCGACGGCCCGAGACGGCCCAAGAGCCCCCAAAGATCGCCGAAAGATCGCCCAAGAGGCCTCCAAGACGGCGACGATGACCATCAAGACGCCCACGTGTTCCCCGAAGGCTTTCCAAACCGATTCGGGGAACACATGGTCCGATGGCTTGGCAGGTCTGGCCTCAACGTTCGGCCACATAGGCGCTTCCACAAAGGCAGGGGGCGGCGGTGATTCGCCGTAGGCGTCTTCGATAAATGCTGAGTGAGAGGAGGGGAGGGAAAAAGAGAGGAGGGACGAGGGCGAAGAAGGATCACATCAGTCGGAGCGCCCCGGATCGGCGGCACTGGCCGAAGGCCACTACAATAAGAAGAGGCGCCCTGAAATCTGGGGAAATATCATGGCCCCCGCCATGATACCCCCCCTTAGTCATCACCCCCCTCTCTGCCGCCCCCGGTGCATGCGAACGGCACCATTGGGGCGGCGGGGACGCGTGCGAACGGCGCGGATGGGGCCGTGGGTGGAGCTCCCTATGGGGGCACGAAGCGTGCGAGGGGTGTGCCGTGCCGAGATCGACGGCGGAGACGCGTGCGAACTGCGCCGCTGGGGCCTTCGGTGGAGCTCCCTATGGGGCCACGGAGCGTGTGAGGGGTGTAACGATGTAGGCGTGGGGGGCGCATGCGAACGGCACCTCTTGGGCTTAAGTGGGGCCCCCATATTGGGCCACGAAGCGTGTGAGGGGTGTGCCGACATGGGTGCGGGGACGCGTGTGAACGTCACCATTGGGGCCTTGGGTGGAGCTCCCTATGGGGCCACGAAACGTGTGAGGGGTGTGCCGAAATGGAGACGCATGTGGAGGGCAGGGGCAAGGGCTGGGAGGAGGAGGAGGAGGAGGACGAGGAGGAGGAGGAGGAAGGTGAGGGAACTCGGGGCGCTGTCTCTTCAAAGCGAGGTGGATGGTTTGGACAGGTCCGAACTGGGGGGTCAGAAACCAGCCCGCCCCCCGAAACTCCCCCAGAGCCCCCACCCCGCCCCGCAAAGAAACGGGAGGTCCGCCCACATGCCAGAATAATCCCAACCAGCTGGGACAAACCCCTACGAGCTGGTGCTTTCTCCTGCCAGCAGGAACATCAGAACCGGTGCTAACTCCAACGTGCCAAGTAACCTCACAGTGAATTGGTACTTGCGGGGCGATCCTAGTACATCGGCTCGCGAGGATGTGGTACTCAGGATGGGCAACAAAACAAAAGTCCGAGGGAAACATCAACAAAAAAACATCGCCAGACATTCCTGGGAGACGCAACTCAGAGGCACCTCTCACAGACGCCTGTAAGACGCCTCTCAGAAACGCCTCTCAGAGGCGCATGTACACACGCCTCTCAGGACGACTCTCAGGGGCGCATGTCATACGCCTCTCAGAGACGCCTCCCACAAGCGCCTGTAAGACGCGTCCCACAGGCGCCTGTAAGACGCCTCTCAGAGACGTCTCTAGTAGACGCCTCTCACATAAGCCTGTAAGACGCCTATCCAAGGCGCCTGGAAAACGCCGCTCAGAGACGCCTCTCAGCGGCACCTGCCAAACGCCTCTCAAGGACGCCTGCAAGACGCTTCTCCGGGCCGCCTGTAAGACGCTCTCCGAAGCGCCTCTCAAAGATGCCCGTAAGACGACTGTCAGAGATGCCTGTACAATGCCTCCCACAGAGGCCTCTGACAGACGCATCCAAGATGGCTGCAAGACGCATGTAAGACGCCTGTGAGGCTTCTCATGTAAGTTGGTTGGATGTCGTATCAAAGTGACGCCTCACAAAGACGCCTCTCAGGAACGCCGTTCAAAGACGCGTGTAACATGCCTCTGAGAGGCGCCTTCCAGAGACGCTTCTCAGAGGCGCCTCTCAGACACGCCTGCCAGAAGCGCCTGTACGACGCCTCTCAAAGGCGCTTCTAGAACGCCTTTCAGTGCCTGTCAGGTGCGCCTGAAAGACGCCTGTCAGAGACGCCGTAAGACGTTTCCCAGAGACGCCTCTCAGTGGCGCCTGCAAGACGCGTCCCAGAGACACTTGCAAGACGCCTCCCAACGACGCCTTCCAGAGACGCCTCCCAGAGACGACTCTCCCTGGCACCTGTAACACGCCTCTCAGGGACGCCTGTGGGACGCCTCTCTGGGCCACCTGTGCGGCACGTCTTTCAGAGACGCCTCCCGGAGCCGCATGAACGACGCCTGTCAGAAACACATGTCAGAGACGCCTGTAAAACGCCTGTTCAGAGAGGCCTTTGACAGACGATCGAAATACGACTGTAAAACGCCTGTACAGCGCCAGTAAGACGTCTGTGAGGCTTCTCGTGTAGAGATACCTTGTAGAACGCGTGTAATGTCGGGTAGAATTCATACTGAAGTAATCGGAATTAATACAAAAGTGGTTGGACACACCATGTCTAAAAGTTGTTTTTCTCTGATTGTAATTTGTCCCATTCGCAGGTCCGCCCCCCCTTCTCCCCAGGAGCATCCTTCGGGGGAGTCCAGATCGCCTCACACCCCTTCGGGCCGGAAAAATACTCGACGGGCCCAACCCCTCCCCAGCAACGACGACGACGACGACGGTAGAGGGAAACAATTACTGAACACCCCCCCACCCCCCCAAACTCAACGCTGGCACGCGCGGGGGAGACTGCGGTCGAAGTGCACCCCATCAGACCCACCGCCAACTTTTGAACATTGGGGGGGGGGGAGGCGTTGACAGATGAATGTGGCACGAGTGTTCGCTAATTTGTTCCGAAGCCTGTAGGACCCCTACAGAGGCAAGCTCTGGTTGGGGAATAGGCATGAAACTCGGAGGTCTGCGCGGACTTCTCGGATCGGCGCTGGGGCCCCCTGGCGGCGCCACCGGCGCCGCTCCTGGCGCGCTCCGCGCGCTAGGGAGGGGGTCAGCGCGGATCCAAGAAATCCGCGCGGACCTCCGAGTTGTTACGCTTATGTCATTTTGCGCTCCCCTAAATTAGGGGGATGCAGTTCGGCGTCGATCCCACTCGAATTGCACACAACTGAAGGGGCCCTGGGACACGCGAAGAAATAGACACAAATAGCAGGATTCCCTATATTCTCCCATATTTTCTGCGTTTTCTGTCTTCCCCCACACTTCCCATACTTTCCCATATTTTCTTGAGAATCGACGATTAATTGTGTCAGTGTTATTTTTTTCCCTCTCCTGAACAACTAGGACTCGATCCAACTGTAAAGGAACAGGCTGGAACCAGCTCTGATCAAATCCAATTCCGGGTTCGCTCCATGCCAAAACGAGTCCTACAGAGGCTCGGTCCAGCTTTCGCAGAAACCTACTAGGGGCCAACCCAGCTCTGATGGAGTCCTAGCAAGGCACAGTCCAGACCCAAAATCATTTCATTCGTGCTGGATCTAGCTCACATAGAATGCCACGAGGGCTCGGTACAGCTTGAACAAGGTCCTACGATGCTTGAATCAAATTCTTGAGACATTGCACAAGGGGTCGATCCAGCGTTAATAGGCATCCCCGTGGAGCTGTGTCTATATCCGATGGATTCCTGCTGAAGTCCAATCCAACTCTAATGCAATCTTACTCGGTCTCGATCCAGCTCTAACGGAATCCTGCTGAGGCCCCATCCAGCTTTTACAACGTCCTTCTTTGTGGTCGGTCCAGCTCTCTCAGAATCCTACGAAGACTTGACTCAAATCTGATCGAATCCGACTCGGGCTGGAAACATCACTAATGGAACCGTGGTAGCAGGGCTGAACCCTCCTTAATAGAATCCGAATTAGGCTTGATCTAGCTCTAAGTTCCATCCCAGTACTGCTGGGTGCAGCTCTAAAATATTCAAATCAAGCCTGAAGCCAGGTCTGATGGAATTCTGCGAAAGCTCGATGCACCGTTCACGCAAAAGCTGTGCAGAGTGAGATCCAGAGCTCAGAGAACCCTACTAGGGCTCGATCCATCTGGAAAAGAATCTCACTGAGGCTGGATCCAACTCTAATGGAATCCTACTGGGGCTCAGTAAAACTAAAAAAGAACCCTACAAAGGTTCGGTCCAAATTTAATCCCATCCCACTGAGGCTCGATTGTCGTCGGCGTCGTCGTAGGCGTCTTCGTCGTCGTCGTCTTCGTCGTCGTTGCCGTCATCGTCGTTGTCGTCCTCGTCGTTGTCATCGGCATCGCCGTGGTCGTCGTCGCCGTCGCCGGCGTCGGAATCTGCGTCGTCGTCGTCGTGGTCGCGGTCGTCGTGCCTTGTCCGCCGTCGTTGTCGTCGCGGGGGGGTGCCCCCCCCCCTGCCGGCAGCGGCAGAAAGCGCTCCTTCCGACGGCTTGAGAGACCTCCAAAACCGCCCAAGAGGCCCTGATACAACCCTGGAAGGCGCCAAGAGGTCTGCCTCCAGGAAAAGGGGGGGTTCGGCTCCGCGGGAGGAGGGCGTCTCCCATTGGATTGACATCCGAGCTCCGATCGTTCGACGAACGCACTGGCAGTTATGGGCTGATGTTACCCCGCTCGGGCCAAGCCCCTCCTCTCCCCTGCAAGCGCCGCCCCTGAACAAACTCGGTCCGCTTCTCCTGCTCGCGGTGGGCCGCCCGCCCGACGCCTGCAACGTCAAACACGGCACACAAAACGGAACGCACCCCGGAGGAAACGAGTCCCGGACCCGAGGCCTTGACATGTGGAACATTATTGCTCATCCTGCGTCTTTTCCTGGTCCAGGCGGTCACCTGGGGCATCTTCAAGCAAATTAGATGTCGAAAGACTTCCTTTACAGTAGGGGCTCGACTACAAGAAACCTTCCACAATAAACCCCACCCTGAGACCTGCAGGGCGTCCACTGACTTTTACTGTGTCGGAACGTCGCGCTATCCTCAACCAAACCATCGAGACCCAAGAAACCCAGGGCACCCTGGAGGCAGGCAGGGTGCTTCTTGGCATGACTCCACTGTATTATTTGTCCTTCATGACCTCGTTTCGTAATAGTGGGCGCTTCGCCTGAGACGTGCTTACGAAACTGGGATGTTGAGATCGCTTACGCAATTGTCATCGTCGGAGCTTCGGACATAAAACTTCAGCCTGAGACATCCCGAAAGCGACAGCGAAACCAGCCCATCCGTTAGATGCTCATTCTGGGGACCTTCCTGGAGCCACTCGCTCCACTCGTGCGTCGAACCTGAGTCGATCCTGAGTCGAACCTGAGTCGAATCTGAGTCGAACCTGAGTCGAATCTGAGTCGAACCTGAGTCGAACCTGAGTCGAACCTGAGTCGAACTTGAGTCGAACCTGAGTCGAACAGATCAATTAGGTGGGCCCCAGGAAGGTCCCCAAGACGAGCATCGAACATACGCCTCCCTCGTCGGAGTCGGGCGGGCGCCTCGACGCTGGTGCTCTTGGTCTCCTCGGCCTCCTCGGCCTTGCCGCCCTCCGCCCCGGTGGCATTCGCCTCCTCGGCGACGGTGCGACTGGAGCTGTCGTCCTGCGGAGCACAAGGTGAGCGACGAAAGGAAACGGATCTCACTCGAGAAGACAACGCGACCTTACCTGGCCATCGCTCGGACGTCCATTCCCTATGTTTTTTTCGGTTTCGTGCGTGGTTTTTTTCGCCAAATGATCAAGGATGCTCCTCGATGGTCCTCGCCGAAGGAAAAATGCACACGTCCGAGCGATGCCAAGTTACTCGGCGGCTTGCTTACGCGGGCCGCCAGCGCGGCACGCCACAGTGGAGGCGATGCAGCGCACGCGCGACCTTACGCGGGAAGGTTACGCGCCAGTGCCGGCGCAGTCAGCCTCGTGTTCTTACGTCGCTCAAGTGAAAGCACATCGTGTCACCAAAGGGCCATGCGATGCCTTCAAGACGGATTCAACGGACATCGAAGCCTCCAAAAAGATGATCCTAAGAGGCCCGAATCGTTCAAACACCTAAAATGTTTGAACGGAGGCATCAAGATGGCCGCAACATCGCCCAAGACAGAACTCAACAAGGAGCCCCGATGACCACAAACAGGGCTTCAAAGTCTCCGACGAGGGCCCAAGATAATCCCGAAGGCCTCCAGACAGATTCCCTGAAGTCTCCCCGACGACCAGGCGGACTCCTGGTTTCCGTGCACCTCCGACGAACTCCCAAGTCAACTCTACGCGGAGGCGCTCTCGGCACCCTTACGGGAGGCGCTCCAGGCCCCAGAAGAACTTGCGAGAAGGGCCCTTCGAGCATGCGCAACAGGCAGGGCCAGGTTATCTGGGACTCTTGACAAACAAAAACAGCCTCTTGACCCAAGGGGTGCCTCCGAGGAGGCCTCCGCGTCGACCCCACGGGAGGCCCTCCAGCTTCCACGGGAACAGCAAACACGAGAAAAAGCGGACGTATACGGCAAGCTCGGGTCGTGCCGACCACGGCGTTGGTCCCTCACAACGTGGGGACCGTTCAATCTTGAACGATCGGCCGCTTCCGAAACGTCAGACAGATCGCTTGACCGCAGTGAGCAATGAAGAACCCCCCACGCGGTTCGTTAGTTGGCACCGCGCCGTAATCAGATAATCCTTGGGGGTGGTTTTCTTGGGGGGGGGCTTTCTTGCTTGCCTCTCAGAGTTAACGTCGACAGCTAATCCTTGGGGGCGATTCTCTTGGGGGGGCCTTTCTTGCTCGCCTCTCAGGGCTCACGTCGACAGCTAATCCTTGGGGGCGGTTCTCTTTGGGGGGGGGGGCTTTCTCATGCTCGCCTCTCAGGGCTCACGTCGACAGATCATCCTGGGGGGCGGTTTTCTTGGGGGGGGGGCTTTCTCTTGCTCGCCTCTCAGGGCTCACGTCGACAGATAATCCCTGGGGGGCGGTTTTCTTGGGGGGGGGGGCTTTCTCTTGCTCGCCTCTAAGGGCTCACGTCGACAGCTTCTCTGGGTCGCCGGCGGCGCCCGACGCGGACCGCCAACCGGCGGGCTGGTCGCCGGCGGCGTCCGACGCGGACCTGCCACACACCCGCTCTTCCGGGGCGGATCCGGCCGGCCGCGGCGACGAGAGACGCCTCCAGGTGACCGCTTTCGGCTCTGTCCTGGGCAACGGTCGTTACCCTGAGGCTGAGACCTCAGGGGGTTCTCTTCTGTCCTCTTTCCTGGCCTTTTTTTCTGTTCTCTCTTCCTGGGGAGGCTGAGGCTTCTCGTGCTGAGGTTATGTTATGTTTTTTCCCCCGCTGTTTCCTTTTCAGAGGGGGGGGGCCCGGGTAACGGTCGTTATAGGGGGCCACATGCGAATCCTACCCCACCCCCCCACGATTTCTGAGGGGGAGGGTGGGGTTCACTTCGTTCGGGAGCTCCCAAGCGACGCAGGATGCTGCAAGATCCTCGAGGAGACTGCGCGTCAGCCCGGGCCAGTGCCCCCCTGGGGGTTTGGAGGCTTCTTGGGCGGCTACTTGGGCGGCCTCTTGGGCCATCTTCGGGCCCTCTTGGGCCGTCTCGTGGCTGTCCCATGGGGACGTCTTTACTTGAACCGTTTCAAAGTAGAGGGCTGCGTCGGCCGTCTTGGACGGTCGAAATGGGCACGGAACAAATGGGTACAATGCCCAACAGCAAATGTTGTCCCGAACCAACAGCGGCCGCTGTTGGGCAGGCGGCCTTCTGGACACAGGCCGCGGCGGCGCGGACAGCGAGTCCTGTTCAAAATGAGCAGAAGCTGCAGTTGGGCATTGTACCCATTCTTTCCGTACCCATCTCGTCCGTGTAGAAAGAAGACTGCGCGCCAGCCCGGGTCAATGCACCCCTGGCTCTGCAGCATCCTGCAAGATCCGGCGCTCTGGCTGGCCCCCGTCTGCAGCGACCCCCCCGTCTCGAGGCCCCCGGCCGATGCAAGACGAGCCAAGCCGCGGAGGCCTGCTCCGACCCTGGAGCGGCCAAGAGGGGGGTGTCCAAGAAGGGGGGGTGCGAATCGCGACCGGCGGCACGTGCGCGGCCCGGCGGGGGGGCCAGGGACGTCATGAGATAAGAAGAGGCGCCATGAAATCTGGGGAAACATCATGGCCCCCGCCATGATATCCACCCCCCCCTAGTCATCACCCCCCTCTTTTCCGCCCCCGATACTTTCTGACCACATCCCAAAACTTCGAGCACCCAGCACAGCATCGGAACAGCTTCGAACGAGTCTCGCCTCCCAGGGACCGACACGTGAAAGCCCTCCAGTTTCGGCATCCATTCTTGGTGCTCGAGATTCTTTCTGGCAGTCAAGGCCTTTGTGGGCCCCGGAAACGGCAAGGCCGTTTTTTCACCGTTTCCGAAAAAATGTCCCTTGAAAATGGAAACGGCAAAAAAACGGCGACCGGAAACGGCTCCGGGATTGGAACCGGAGACGGAACCGGTCAAAAAAAGGCAACGGAACCGTTAAAAAAACAGCGTCGGAACCGGCAACAAAAACGGCAGAACGGAACCAGTAAAAAAACGGCCCTGTCGCTTCCGGGGCCCACTAAAGTCAAGGCTACAGCAGGTTGGAACATCAGAGCCCCGGAGGCGAGGAGCAACGAGCTCGGACGCCCCGGCGCTCCATCGCCCACGCCCCCGGCCCTCCTCCCCTCCCTCCTCGACTCTGGCGCGCGGCTGGCCATCGCTCGGACGTCCATTTCCTGTGTTTTTTTTTCTTCGGTTTTTGACGGTTTTTTCGCCACATGATAAAGCATGCTTCGCGATGGTCCTCGCCGAGGAAAACATGCACACGTCCGAGCGATGCCAAGGCGGGCGGAGGCAGGAGAGGAGCGGGAGAGGCAGCGCAGGGGAAGGACTGCGGAGGGGGCACGGATCCTGGACCCTGGGGTTAGGTCGGGCATGTCCTCCTACAGGCGGATTTTGCTCGCCATCGCTCGGACGTCCATTTCATGTGTTTTTTTCAGTTTCGTGCGTGGTTTTTTCGCCAAATGATCAAGGATGCTCCTCGATGGTCCCCACCGAGGAAAAAAGGCACACGTCCGAGCCATGCCAAGGCGGGCGGAGGCAGGAGAGGAGCGGGAGAGGCAGCGCAAGGGAAGGGATGCGGAGGGGGAACGGGTCCTGGACCATGGGGTTAGGTCGGGGATTTTGGAGGAAAAATGAAAAGTAAGCAAAGAATGAAAAAACAAAAATAGCAAAACAAAACTGAAAAGCCGTGCCCCGATCATTTTTTAACTGTGTTTGAATATGCCTCCTGTAGAGGGACGTGCCCGACATGACCCTGAGGCCTTCCCCCAGGGCCAGCATTTCGTCCTGAGTCGTTTCCCGACGTGGACACGTGCGTTCCACTACTCGCTGAATTAACTACTCGCAGATGGCCTGGATCCGCCGCGGGGGATTTACGATACCTTACATAGAGGAACCTATGATGTTCATGCCGTTTGCGAGTAGACACTTTGCCAGTTTGGCGGTGGACAAACCTCCCTTTAGCAAACCTCCCCTTAATGAAAACGGCCTGGGACCGATACCGGCGGACCTGGGCCCACGAAAGAGACGGCCGCGACGCCCTCTCGCGAACTGACAACGGCCAATTCCTCGATCGACGTGTCAGGGTAGGAGGTCGATCCACCTCCGAGACGTCGGGATGGAGAAAACATCGGGTCCGAGCCGCGCCGCACCTCCGATGCCTCGGCGACGTGGCGCGGGCCCCATGATGGAGGACCTCACCTGCAGCCAGCGGAGCCCTGCCCTGGGATCCCCTGGATGCCGACGAGAGCCCTCGGGCGGGCGACGATCCACATGTCACCAATCGACGTGTCGCTGTTGGGGGTTCTGTCCACCGCTCCTCGACAGACCCGAACGCGACTACGAGACGGCGGATATGCACGCCCGGTGATCTCCCACGATTTCTGAGGGGGAGGGTGGGGTTCACTCCGCTCGGGAGCTCCCGAACGGAGTGAACCCCACCCTCCCCCTCAGGAATCGTGGGGGGTAGGGGTGGGGTTCGCACGTGCCCCCCCCCCAGCCCTCTCGCGAACTGACAGCGTCCGATTCGCCGATCGACGTGTCGGGGCAGGAGGTCTGCCCACCTCCGACGCGATGGTCTGCGGGCCCGACGCAGGGCGGCGGCACCCCGCGCGGACACCGCCCGCGGCGCCCGGACCTCTCGGGGTGCCCCCCGCCGGCCGCGGGAGCCCAGGCGTGCGGCGCCTCGACTCTTTGGCGGCGCGCAGAGAGGTTGGGCGCCCGAGTTATCCGGGGTAGCTCGGGTCCGGGGTAACTCGGGTTTGGATTCCCGAAAAAGGAACCCGAGTTATCCCTGACCCGAGTGACCCCTGATGATTCGGGGCTCTGGACGCCCGAGTTATCCGGGGTAACTCGGGTCCGGGGTAACTCGGGTTTGGATTCCCGAAAAAGGAACCCGAGTTATCCCTGACCCGAATTACCCCTGATGATTCGGGGCTCTGGACGCCCGAGTTATCCGGGGTAACTCGGGTCCGGGGAAACTCGGGTTTGGATTCCCGAAAAACGAACCCGAGTTATCCCTGACCCGAGTTACCCCTGATGATTCGGGGCTCTGAAGAGGGGCAGGGAGAGGGGGGAGGGCTTCTTAGAAGGAGGCTGCCTCTCAGAAGGCGCCGGCCTCACATCTGCAGACAGGGCCCGCACCTTCTGAGAAGCAGGGGGTGCTTCTGAGGAGCACTCCCCCCTCTGCGCGTGGCCGAACTCTTCCATGCTGGAAGGGGCCCAGGGACACGCAAAGAAGTGCACAGACACACAGACACAGACACAGACACAGACACAGACACAGACACAGACACAGACACAGACACAGACACACACAGACACACACACACACAGACACACACACACACACATACGGACACGCACGCATGGCACACACACACGCACACACACACACAACACACACACACACGGACACACGGACACACACACACACGGACACGCACGCATGGCACACACACGCACACACAGACACACACACACACACAGACACAGACACAGACACAGACACAGACACAGACACAGACAAAGACAAAGACACAGACACACACAGACACAGACACACACACAGACACACACACACACAAACACAAACAAATCCCAGGACCCCCCACCCCATCTTTTCTCAGATTTGCCGGGCCTGCGTCTCCCTCCCCCCCCCAAACTCCCCACACTGCCCCTTCTTTTCCTGGGAGTCGTCGATCCATTCATTGTGTCTGTGTGTGTGTTTTTGCCCCCCTCCCGACATACGCGGTCCCCGGAAGTCCAGACCCTCCCCCCCCGAGTCCGACCTGTCATCCCAGGCCAATTTTCGACGGCCGGCCGGGTCACGGCCCCTGGAGGCCGAAGATCCCACCAGCCCTTCACGGCGCAGGTGGTTTAGGGCACTGCCTCCTCCAACTCCCCAAACATGCAGTGTCTTGGTTTCTTCCATGCGCGGTCCCTGAAGGTTCCGATCCTTTCCCCAAGGCCAGGTTCTCATCACGGGCCAGCTGCTGACTGAAGGCCCCCGGAGGCCGAAAATCCCACCAGCCCTTCAGGGCGTAGGTGGTCTAGGGCGCTTCCAGAGGGAGGGATGCAGGAATGAACCTAAACGGTGTTTTTCGTTTTCGTTTTGTTTTCGTCTTCCCTCGCTTTTGTCTCGAAGCCGCCTTTACCGCAAAACGAGGTCGAAACGAAAACGGCCCACAAAATCACCAAAAACACCGTTTAGGTCCAGCCTTGGGGGGATTGAGGGAGGGAGGGAGGGAGGAAGGGAGGGGCTTTCCCACTCTCCTCCCTCCCCTCTCTCCCAGGGTCTGGCACCCAAAATGGTGCCACGGGGGCCCCCGATAGCCCAAGATGAGCCTCTGGCTGAAAGTAGCGCGAATTCGCTTAAGATGGCTTCCAACATTCTCCAAGAGGTCGAAACACCGCTCAAAGACAGGTCGAAAAAGTTGCTTTGGGGGCTCCCCGGGACGCCCCAAATAGGCTCAAATACCTACAACACCCATGGAGAAACACTATGTTTCACCGTCTCATATTGTCATATCTGATGGCCTTCCGAGCCCAGAATGTGGGTCCAGGATGGCCTAAGAGGGACTCCTGAAAAAGGCCCAGGAGGGCCCCAATACGGCCCCCAAAGCGCCCAAGAGTGGCCCAAGAACGCCCCAAGAAGGCCGCAAAAGGTGACTTTTGGGGGCCCAGGAGAGGCAGCGCTGATGAGGAAAATCCGAAAATTCCATTCTTTGATCGATGTCCTCCGAGATGGCCCCAAGAAGGCCCCCAAGAGGGCCCCAAAAAGGCCCTCTGAGGCCCCTAGGGGGCCTAAGAAACCCCTCCAAAGCCCCAAGCGGCCCCCAAGAAGTCCCCAAAAAGTCCCCAAGACGCTCTAAGGAGCCACCAAGAGCTGACCAGGCGAAATTCCGAGCGACTCCGGAAGGCATCCACACGGCCTTTAGTTCAAAGGGGCTCCCCGGCGTATCCAAAGGAATGCCGCGCTCCCCCGACAAGGGCAGCTCCCCGAGGCATCGCTCCTGGATGGGTTTGTGGGGATATATTTTTTTGGGGGGGGTCAGCGGCTCCGAGGCGGCGGACAGGGAACGGAAGGCGTCGTCTGGGCCAGCAGGCGAGGCTAATTCGCTACAACAGGCAACGCACCTGCAGTAAAAATTCGCAAAGAAAGCGAGGTGTGCATATGCATTAAGCAACATGCTCCACAGTAAGGCGAACGCACCTAGCTTGTGGGAGAAACGCGAAGCTTGCAACCTTGGTATAAACAATCTCCCGTCGCGATTGCGCTTCACGACGCGGGCACGCAGGTTCTGAACGCCCGGGGCCTACGGGAGGGCTAACGACTCGAACGCATGGTTATGATGATGGTGACGGTGAAGATGGCGATGACGATGATGTTGATGATGGTGAGAATGATGATGATGAAGAAAAAATGATGATGGTGATGATGATGAGCATGACGAAGCTGCTGATGCTGATGGTGATGATGATGTGGATGGTGATGGTGATGCAGATGGTGATGGTGATGATGGTGGCGACGAAGATGCTGATGATGGTGGTGATGATGATGCCGATGAAGGCGACGGCGACGGCGAATATGCTGCGGAAGATGGTGCTGATAATGAAGAATAGGATGAACTTTAGCGAGATGCTGCTACTGCTGACGCTGACGATGCAGATGTTAGTGATGATAACGATGACGACGACGATGCTGATGATGATGGAGGCGACCACGGCGACAGCGAATCTGGTAAATGTGAACATGAATATGATGAAGGCGCGTATGAATATTAATATGACTATGACTATGCTAATGATGCTGAGGACGATGGTGACGACGACGATGACGATGATGATGATAATAATAACGATGACAATGACGATGACGATGAGTTTGTTCCTCGACATCAGGACCAAGTCTGCAATTGGTGGTCCGTCGCAGAGAGCATAACAGAGTCATGTCCCGATGAACCCGCGTGGGGCGAGTGCACTCGGGGTGCTTCGACGCACAGCCAGAGACCGTGTATCTAGCTTGCATGCGAGCGGGTGCTTACGAAAGACTGGCGGTGGCCGATCCGAGTCGCAAGTAATTCAAAGCCCCATTACACGCAGGCGAGCGGGTGCCCGAGTCATTTAACGTAAAAAAGATGCAAATATGGCCGTGGCATCTTCGATGCCTCGTTGGCTGCGCCCACGATCTCCTCAAGAGGGGGCAGGCATGCGGTGGATGCGCCCTGCGATCTGCGTAGGCCCGTATAAGAGAAAACAGATGGGACAGCGACTGCACAGTGAGAACGCGGCGCATCCTACATCCTACGCCCCGTCGACCTTGGCCATGTGCTTGATCGGGTCAACGGCACGGCACGAAAAGCCCCACTCGTTGTCGTACCAGGCCACGAGCTTCACGAACGTGGGATCCAGCATGATGCCCGCCTTGGAATCGAAGGTGCTGGAGATGGGGCACGTCTCGAAGTCGGTGGACACGAGAGCCTCGTCGCAGTAGCCCAAGTATCCCTTCATGTCGCCCTCGGAGCGCCTCTTCATCTTGGCGCAAATCTCCTCGTAGGTCGTCGCCTTCTCCAGCTCACAGGTGAGGTCCACGACCGACGCGTCGATGGTGGGCACGCGGAAGGCCATGCCCATGAGCTTGCCCGCCCCCTTTGGAAGCCAAAGATGAGAATCTTGTTGGACGCCATGTTAAGGGCATGCAGTAATGCCGGAGGGCCTGCGCTTTCATGTTCATCTGGCAGAACGTTGCTCAGGGGCTCGTCGTTCTTTATGAAGTCGCCGTCCTGCCAGAAGCCATAGCAGGCCTCGACGAAAGGCTTCGGCTGCAGGCCGTGCGTGGTCAACACGCAGGGCGAGTCCGCCATGCGCGAACTGACAAGAACCACCTTCTCCACCTTGTCGCCCAGCACCTCCTTCATCAGCTTCATCAGCGGCTCGAAGTCCGCCTTCAGCTCCTCCAACTTCTTCTTCTCGTCCTCGTCCTCGAGGTCCAAACCTTCCTTGGTCGTCGACTTGAGCTTCTTGCCGTCGAACTCCTTCAGCTGCTGCACGGAGTACTCATCGATGGGATCGGTCATGTAGAGGACCTCGAGACCCTTCTTGCGCAGCGTTTCCAGGAAAGGCGAGGACGACACCGCTGCGATGCTCTCCCCCGTACTGTGGTTAATGTCATTATGCCCCTCCTTCATGCGGTCCACATACTCCTTCACGCTGATCATCTTATCTCCAGATTTCGAGGTGTGGTAGCGCATAAACTCCGCGACCTTGGTGCGGTTGGTGGAATCTTCGTGCACGCCAAGCTTGAGGCGCTTGCCGAACTGCTCGTGGAACTTCTTGTAGTCGTCCTTCTTCTCGGCGATCTCCGCAAACATCTCGAGGCACTTCTTGACGAGATTCCTCTTGCTCGCTCGCAAGATCTTGTTCTGCTGCAGCGTCTCGCGGGAGATGTTCGGTTTGATGGTGGTGTCGACCACCAGGCCAGGCCCGTCGAACAGGCGCAGGTGCTGCGGCGGGACGTAGATGTCGTAGCTCTTGTCGTAGCCGACGTCACCCATCCCCTGGTTGTTCCCGATTGTGAGGATCAACGCGGTGCACATCATGGCGCGGCTGTTCGTGATGTTGCGGTCGAACAAGGCCGATTGCCCTTCTTCACGTCGGACTCGACACGGTGCGGCGTGCAGAGCACACGCGCCGGTGCACATCGCCCTGCGCGGGTGGGGTGCTTGGCCCTCTGCAGACTGCGAAAGCAAGGGGGGGCGCGTCCTCTGAATGATGATGATGATGATGATGGTGATGATGATGATGATGATGATGATGGTGATGGTGATGGTGATGGTGATGGTGATGATCATGATGGTGATGATGATGATGATGATGATGATGATGATGATGATGATGATGATGATGATGATGATGATGATGATGATGATGATGATGATGACGAGGAACGGCCCCCAGCAACAGCCAAGGGGGACACATGCCCGCGGTGCGTCCTCGGGACCGCCGGCCTCCACCGCGCCGCCCGTGCCCTGGCGCTCGGCGCCGCCGGCGGCGGGCGCGGCGCCGCCGCCGGGGACAGGAGCGGCGCCGGAGGCCTCTGCGGAGCTGCCGATGGCCTGCTCGTCGGCGTCGGCCTCTCTCGGAGGGCGCCAACTTCTAGGCCTCCCAGATGTGGGCGGAGTAGGTTCGGGAGCGGCCAAGAGAGAGGTATCCAAGAGGGGGGGGCAAATCATGACCGGCGGCATGTGCGCGGCCCAGCGGGGAGGCCAGGGACGTAATGAAACAAGAGGAGGCGCCATGAAATCTCGGGAAATATCATGGCCCCCGCCATGATATCCAGCCCCTCTAGTCATCACCCCCCTCTTTGCCGCCCCCGAGGGGTCGGAGGGTCGCGCCGCAGCGCCGATGCACGGCCAGTGCGGCTCGATGCGGAGCCCGATTTGCGTCGCCGAGGCACCGCCGACGTCGACGATGCATCGCCGGTGCGTCGCGGATGCATCACCGATGCATCGCCGATGTATCAGCGATGCGGCGCGATCCTCCGACCCCATCTACTCCGACCCATCTAGGAGCCTCTACAACGAAAAAATCGAGACGGAGGTTTTCCAGTTTTCGGCCCCTCGGGGCCCTTTCCAGGGCCTGGGGGCCGTCGTCAATGAACGACTCGCACTGACAAACCAGTCCCAGGGAAGTGTTCGAGAGGTCGGGGGTCGTGGTCGTGAGGCTTTCGGCCATGTTCGGCCTCGAGAGGGCCCTTACCAGGCCCTGGGTCCGTCGAAGGACGACTCTGGAGGAGAAGCTCGTCCTGGGGAAGGGGTCGAGACAATTTGGAGAACAGAACCACAGCGTCGGGGTACGAATGACACGCCACCGTGGGGGAGCCGTGAGAGCTCTACTGCTGACGAAGAATCCAGGGCCGTTTTTAAGACATGCTCCGCGTGCGGATCGTGTATCAAACATGCACGGATTTAGTACTAAAAACAACCATGAGTTCATGCATAAACTCATTCATGCATTCATCATGTGCTAAACTATCACATCTGTTTAATGATACCGGAGAAAAACCCCAATCAGGGCTATAGGGCTAGGGGGCTATAGAGCTATTGAGCTATAGGGCTATAGAGCTATAGGACTATAGAGTTGTAGGGCTATAGGGCTATAGGGCTATAGGGCTATAAAACACCCCCGGGCACCCCGAGGCACCCTTGGGCACGCCCGGGCACCCGGGCACCTGGGCACCCGGGCACCCGCGGGCACCCCCAGGCACCCGGGCACCCGGGCACCCGGGCGTGCGTGCAGCGAGTATCGGCGGCAAACCTAACCTAACCTGATGAATATTGAGCTATAGGGCTATAGAGCTATAGATCTATAGAGTTGTAGGGCTATACGGCTATCGGGCTATAGGGCGAATTATAGGGCGCCCCTGGGCACCCCCAAGCACCCCAGGGCACGCCCAGGCACCCGGGCACCAGGGCACCCGGGCACACGGGCACCAGGGCACCCCCAGGCACGCCCGGGCACCCGCGGGCACCCGGGCACCCCCGGGCACCCCGGGCACCCCGGGGCGCCAGGGCACCCCCGGGCACCCGGGCACCCGGGCGTGCCGCGAAAATCGGCGGCAAACCTAACCTAACCTTATGAATCCGCTAAGACCCCTACAGAGGCAAGCTCCGTTTGGGGAAAAATCCCATGTATTGAAAACTGCACTGTAAGGCCTTCGGGCAAGGACGACGGGGCATATATAGAACGCTGACGGGCTCCCGACGGCGGCCTGCTCTTGACTGCCTTTCGCTCGCCCGAGGTCTGTGCACACCTCCACCGCCAATGATCGGCCAGGCCCATCCTGTGCCAGGGGCCGGTGTGCCCATTCTCCGACGATGTGCTCTCTTCAGCCCCGGCGCTCTCCACGTTCTCGCACTCTCCTGGGGCCCGTCGTCGGGCCCCGGGGCCAGCATCGACCGACCCAGGGCGAAGCGCTCCCCTCGGGGAAAGGATCGGGATGCCCAGGGCCGCAGATAGAACGAAAAACACGTCGTCGGATGCCCGGGCGGATGTGCCCTGTCCGACCAAGCCACGGGGTGGGGGGCGCTCCTGAGCCCAGGGTGCGCATGGTAAAGGGCGATGGATGTGAGGCGGGCTCCGGAAAACCGGGCCAGGCAAAACCTTGCCATCTCTTCGGAGGGCGACTTCTGCTCCCGCTGGCCTCCGTCGGCTTTCCGCCGGCATCCGCTGTCGGAGCCGCCTCTAGGGGAACGAACAATTATATAAACGAACAACTCGGAGGTCCGAGCGGATGTCTCAAACAGGCGCTGGACCCGAGCGCGCCAGGAGCGGCGCTGGAGGCGCCGCCAAGGAGGTCCAGCGCGGATCCGAGAAATCCGCGCGGACCTCAGACTTGTTCTGTTTATGTCATTATTCGTTCTCCTAGGCTTCTTCTACTTCTGCCGGCTTCCACCTCCCTTCCGCAGCCTCCTGCGCCGAAGAAGAGGATGCCAACTTTAGATCGGGCATGTCCTCCTACAGAGGATGTCCGACCAAAGATGGAAAGTAGTCAAAAATAAACTCAAACATTGTTCCAGAACGCTCGTCTCCAGACTATTTTTCTACTATTCGGAAATATTCCCCCGGGAACATGCCCGACATGATGACAACTCCTCCGAGCCGACACGGGGAAGACCTCCCCGTTTTTCCGGAGGGCCGCCGTAAGTATGCAGATCCCTTCGCCCCTTGGCCTTCTTCTCCAGCGTGACCCACGCCTGGGCGTCCGACCTGGAGGAGGAGGAGGAGGAGGAGGAGGAGGAGGAGGAGAATGAGGAGTAAGAGAAAGAGGAGAAGGAGGAGGAGGAGGAGGAGGAGGAGGAGGGGGACGAGGAGGAGGGGGACGAGGAGGAGAATGAGGAGGAGGAGACGGAGGCGGAGCAGGAAGAGGAGGAAGAGGAAGAGAAGCGGATGGGTGGGGGGGGCGAGGAGCGAGGACGTCTCCAGCGTGAGCCACCCCTGCGTTGGCTCGCGATCCCTGCAAGCGGCTTCGGCCTGTGCCAGGACCCAGCCAGGCCGCCTCGAGGCCTTCCTGACAACCTCCGGAAGCCTCTTCCCCCCCTTTTTGTTGGTTCTGGTCCTCCCGTCGTCTGGCCTCGGGGGCCTCTTCTGCTCCCTCAACAGGCGCCCTCGCCTCTCAAAAGTTGGAAGGGGCTTCGCGGAGGGAGGGCGAGCCCTTTTTTTCTAAAAGGGGCTGTCGCCTCTGCGCCGCGCGCA
>CAUYUJ010007175.1:0-42500 GCA_963575745.1 Prorocentrum cordatum
CGGGCTCGATGTGCGGTGTGTAAGATATCGGCGCCTGCGGCGACTTCCTTCAGAGCCTCGCAGGCTGCCGGTGCCCTCACCACCCCCCCGTTCGTGTCCGCAACTCTGTGGGCTAAGATCTATCTATATATACACACACATGCATACAGAATACAAACACACATGGGAAGAGGCGAATCTTCTCATGCCACTGCCTCTACCCGGCCGTGTGGATGTTACCTCTGTCGGTGCTACCTCAGACCGACCGCGCGGATGCTGGCGCGCGGATGCTTTCTCAGACCCACCGTGAAATACCATGCCTCTTCGCGGACTGCATCAGTTGGCAGCTTGCGCTTCTTTTCCCATGGCGACGACGACCCAAAGACGAGGAACACCACGACAAAGGCGTTCAACATCTGTCGGCAGTGGTGGTCCCCCCTTGCGAAGATTGTTAGAGAGGGGTGCAGTAGGGATGACGGCCCGACCAGCCAGCTGCATTTCAGCCGTCTTCGGCCATGGTGCCCCCCCCCTGCCCAGGTGGTCATAGGCCGCTGGACAGGGCGTCATAAGATCCGCAACCATGGCTTCGGCACGTAGTGGAGTGCCCCAAGGCTCGTAGGGTTGTGCGTCGCAGATGGACCATCGTCTTCTTGTCGGCTGGTAGGATTTTCAAGGGGCCCGCCCCCCGCGTGTCAAAAAAACAAGACTGTGCCAACAAGTCCTGGCGCTCCAGGATCGGGTCGGCGCACGCCAGGCGAGCTCTGCAAAAGCCAAAACGATTCCACTAGCCCCAAGATTTGGCGGCAAGCGCGGGGGGGGAAGTGAGAAGTGGCGGGCCTTCTGAGAAGGCTCGGAAGTCCACCAGCCTTCTGAAAAGTATTATAAGCCTTCCCCGAAGACGCAGAAAACTGGTCAGAATGCGCGAGGGCTTCTGAGAAGTCCCGTGGCATTCTGAGAAGACCTTTTCCTTTTCATTTCTCCCCCTCGCTCGTCGCCGAAAGACGGGCCAAAGGGGCCACAAGGGCCTTCCAAGACGATCCAAAATGGGCCCCAAATCGCCCGAAGACCGCTCCAAGATGACTAAATTTGCTTCCGGACAGCCCAAAAGGCCCCAAAGACGCCTCAAGCGGGCTCCAAGAACCCCCGCCCCAGAATGCCAAAATCATTAACACCCTTCGGTTTTTTGGAAAGACTTCAACATTCTCGCCTTTTCACGCTTCCGACGCTTCAAGGAAGCACATGAGGCCCACAGGACACCCCCAAGGCCACGTCCATGAGGCTTCCGAGAGGCCTCCCAAGAGATCCCCACAGGCATCCAAGGGGCCACTGACCTCCAACCCAGGCACGGTGACGGGACAGGCCGAAAACCACTGGTCCGCCGCCCCTGCTGGCTTGCCACAGGGGTGCCTGGCGTGCTGAACCCTATGCGACTTGGTTTTTAGACAAGCGCGTTCCACTACTCGCAAAGTAGCTACTCGCAAATGGCCTGGATCCGCCGCAGGGGATCTCCGATATATGGTCGAGGGTTTGGGCTCTCCCCCCCCAATGCTAATGCCATCGCCCCCCCCCCCACCCGCGCGATGCCCCCCCCCCCCCCCCTGTGGGTGTGGGCGTTGGCGTGGTGGCTCCCCCCCCTATGGATGTGGTGTGGGTTGTGGTGTGTTGATATGGTGTGGCCTTGTGACGCCATGGTCTCCCTCCCTCCTACCTCCCCCCTGTGGGTGCGGTGTGGGCAGTGCGGCGTGTGGCTGGGATGGCGTCATGTTGACAGCTCTGGGCTCGACGTCGTCGCCGCCGCGTGCGTGGTGCCGCGACGGCGTAGTTGTCGTAGTCGTCGTGAAGTGTCGTCGCTCGTCGTCGGTGTCGGTGTCGTCGTCGTCGTTGTCCTCGTCGTCGTTTACGTCGTCGTCGTTGTCGGTGTCGTCGTCGTCGTCGTCGTCGTCGTCGTCATTGCCGTCGTCCTCCTCCTCCTCCTCCTCCTCCTCCTCCTCCTCCTCCTCCTCCTCCTCCTCCTCCTCCTCCTCCTCCTCCTCCCCCCCCCATCCCATCTGGGGGGGAGGGGCCCGAGGACCCTGGGACCCATCCCATCTGGGGGGGGGCCCGTGGGCCCTGAGCCCGCGATCATATGTTACACAAGGGCAAACATATGACGAGTAGGCACTTTGCGAGTAGTGGGACGCGCTCGGCGAGTTGTGGTTCTTTTCCACAAGAACTCCCCCGTGGGGCTTCGGCCCAGCGTGCCAGCCACCCAGAAAGCCGCCGAAGAAGTCCATTCCATCGCTCTTCTCCTCCAGGAGGGCTCCAAGACGGCCTCCAAAACCGCTGAGATGGCCCAAGATGGCCTCCAAGTTCACCCACGATGGTCCAAGATGGCCTCCCAGACGGCCTAAGAGGGTCCAAGATGCCTCCAAGTCCGCCCAAGAAGCTTCCAAGACGGTCCAAGAGGGCCCAAGAGGCCCCCGAGAGGCCTCCAAGACGGCCCAAGAGGCCTCCAAGAGGTCCACCAGGAGGGCCCGAAGAGGCCAAAGTCATAGATGCTCCTTAGGTTTTTGAAGGATTTTGGCATTCGCTGCTTGTCGGCCTTGCGAAAGCCCCAAGAGGCCTCCAAGAAGCCCCCAGGTAGCTGCTCCCAGGAGGCTCCAAGAGTGCCCCAAGAGGCCCATGAGATCGCCTCGCTATCGCCCGAAGCGCCTCCAGAATGGCCCGACGACGGCACAACAGGCCTCCAAGACGGCCCCAAGAGAGGCCCAAGGCGGTCCAAGAGGCCTCCAGGACGCTCAAGGTGGCGTCTAAGACGGCACTCACGCGGCCCAAGAAGGCACCCTAGACGGCCTAAGATGGCCTCAAGATGGTTCAAGACGGCCCAAGAATCCTCCAGGACGGCCCCAAGAGATCAACTTTTGTCGTTTTGCCTTCCGATGGCCCAAGATGGCCCGTGAGGCTCCCGAGGTCGCCCAGGACGCTTCTCAGATGACCCAATGACGGCCCCAGAGCTCCTGAAGATCGCCCCAATAGCGCCTCATGGCGGGCAAAGATGCCTCCGTGACGCCCAAGGTGACTTCCATGACGTCCCTGGAGCGCCCGAGTCCGCCGCCACCTGTTCGTTTATCACAGCGGTGTCTGGCGCGGTAGGCCCTACCGTTTTGGATGTTGGTTCTTGTCCAGAAGAACTCCCCGTGGGGCTTTGGCCCAGCGCGCTGGCCACCAGGAAGGCCTCACAGTCTGCCGAAAAAATTGCCCGATCGCTGCCAAGACAGCCAAGATGGCCCAAGATGGCCTCCAAGATGCCTCCAAGATGCCTCCCAGACGACCCCACGATGGCCTTCAAGACGGACAAGATGGCCGCCAAGACGGCTAAGATGGCCCCAAGATGCCTCCAAGACGGCCCAAGATGCACCCCAGACGGCCTAAGATGGCCTCAAGATGGCCCAAGACGGCTCAAGAGGCCCCCAAGAAGCCTCCAAGACGGCCCACGAGGCCTCCAAAAGGCCATGCAGGAAGGCCTCAGGAGGCAAACATCATAGACTCTCCTCAGGTGTTTCAAGGATTTTTGTGTATTGGCTACTTCTCGGCTTTCCGACGGCCCAAAAGGCTCCCAAGATCGCCCCACGATCGCCCAAGAAGCCTCCAAGACGGCCCTGTGACGGCACAAGAGGCCCCCAAGACGGGCCCAAGAGAGGGCCCCAAGACGGCCCAAGAGGCCTCCAAGACGCCCACGAGGGGCCACGAAGCATCCCCAGGGGGCCCCAAAAGTCCAGTCAGCGAGGCCCGCAAGACGGCTCCCGACGGCGTCAGCTGGGCCAGGAACGCCCTGAAGACGGCCAAAGAGGCCCCCCAAGAAGGCCTGAAAGGCCCCCAAGAGGCCCAAGGGGGCCCCCTAAGACGCCTCCGAGAGGACCCCCAGGAAGCTCCCAGGAGGCCCCGACAGGAGGCTCCCCGGAGGTCTCCTCCTTCTACTCCTCCTCTTCCTCCTCCTCTTCCTCCCTCTCCTGATCCTCCCTCTCATCCTCCCCCAAGTGTTACCCCAAGAGTTTTCAGAGCGGCTGGGGGGACCACATGGTCCAATAGATTGGCCAAGCTGGGGCCCAACGTTTAGACACAGAGGCGCTTCCCAACAGGCAGAGGTCGGCGGTGATTCGCCGAACCGTCTTCGATCCGCCACCCCGTTGGTTTATCACAGGGGTGCCTACATGTGCCAAGATGGCCTCCAATATGCCTCCAAGACGGCCAAGGTGACCTCCAAGACGGCCCAAGAGGTTGCAAGATGCCTCCAAGTCCGCCAAAGAAGCCAACAAGACGGGCCAAGATGCGTCTGCCTCGAGACAGCCCAAGAGGCCCCCCAGAGGCCTCCAAGACGGCCCAAGAGGCCTCCAAGGGGTCTGCAAGGAAGGCCCAAGGAGGAACAAATCCTGGATGTTCCGTATGTTTGGAAAGATGCTGGCATGTGATTATGTTCGGCTTTCCGACGGCCCAAAACTGCCCAAGAGGCCCCAAAGATCGCCCCAAGATCGCCCACGAGGCCTCCAAGGTGGCCCCACATGACGACCCAAGAGGCCCCCAAGAGGGACTCACAACGACCCCAGAGTCCTCCAAGACACTCGAAATGGCCCAAGATGGCCTCCAAGATGCCTCCCAGATGCCTCCAAGACGACTCCAAGATGGCCTCCAAGACGACCCCAAGATGGCCTCCAAGACGGCCAAAATGGCCTCCAAGACGGCTAAGATGGCCCCAAGAAGCCTCCAAGACGGCCCAAGAGGCCTCCTCCACCTCCTCCTCCTGCTCCTCCTCCTGCTCCTCCCCCTCCTTCGCCTCATCCCTCGCCCTCCTATGGGAGCAGCGATAATAACAGTCATGGCGACCTCTTACACTGACTCATATGTGCCCAGAGGGTGCATATGCTGAGGGGCATCGTCGGCGAAGTAGCCTATCCCACCCTGTCCCCTCCTTCTGGCACCTTGTCGGATAAGCTGGTGCACGCAACTTTTGGGAAGAGGACCACTGCTGGACTGCACAACGACGGTTGCGGGCAGACGGAAGCACAATAGTATGATATCGACCCACAACGCCCATTATTGAACCCAACCGACTGGAAACGAGAATATATGCACAAGATCCTCCTCAGTATCTTCTTCCTCGTCACCATCACCCCCTGCCAGTAAGAAACAAAACCATCATCATCTCAATCGCTTCGTCGTCATCATCGCCGTTGCCGTTGCCACCGTCAACAACGCAACCACCATCAGTATCCCCCTCCCCTTCTCGTCGTTCTTCTCAATCCTCCTCCGCCCCTCCACACACACCAACCCACCGACACACCCGCGAATACCACACCGCCGCTGCCCTCAGTGAGACCTGGCAGCTAAAGGCTGCTCGAGCCTGGGAGATAAAGAGAGAGAGAGAGAGCGAGAGCGAGAGACAGAGAGAGACAGCGAGGGACAGAGAGAGACGGAGAGAGACACAGAGAGAGAGAGAGAGCGAGAGAGAGAGAGAGAGGCAGGGACAAAGACAGAGACACGGGCACAGACAGAGGCAGAGACGGATACGTAGAGAGAGAGAGAGAGAGACAGAGACAGAGAGAGCGAGGGAGAGAGAGCGAGAGGGCCAGAGAGAGCGCGAAAGGTCACTGGGCGGAGGCGACACGGCGCGGAGGCGGGGAGGGAGGCGCGCGCGGTCCACCCTCCTCCCTCCTCCTCCCTCCTCCTCCCTCCTCCTCCTCCTCCTCCTCCTCCTCCTCCTCCTCCTCCTCCTCCATTTCTCCTCCTTCTCCATCTCCTCCTCCTCCTCCTTCTTCTCCTCCTTCTCCATCTCCTCCTCCTCATCATCATCAGCACCATCATCTCCCTCACCAACACCATGACCATCACAGTCACCATCGTCATCGTCATCATCAACAACAGCACCAGCCTCAGCATCAGCATCAGCATCAGCATCATCATGCTCATCAGGTCATCATCATCACCAGCGTTATCATCATCATCATCATCATCATCATCATCATCATCATCATCATCATCATCACCATCATAATCCTCATCAACATTGTCATAAACATCGTCATCATCAGCATCATCATTGCCATAATCATCATCAGCATCGGCATCATGATCACCAGCAGCAGCACAATCAGGAGCAGACTCATCATCATCATCATCATCATCATCATCATCAGCAGCAGCAGCATCATCATCCTTTACATCACCATCATCATCATCATCATCATCATCATCATCATCATCATCATCAGCATCATGGTAAGCATCATCATCCCCATCGGCAGCATCAGCATGTTCATCATCAGCAGCAGCACCATCAGCAGCATATTAAGCATCACTGTCATCACCATCATCATCATCATCATCATCATCAGCAGCAGCATCATCATCAGCAGCAGCATCCCCCTCTCCTCCTTCTCCTCCTCCTCCTCCGTCTCTTCCTCCTTCTCCTCCAACTCCTCCAACTCCTCCAACTACTCCTCCTCCTCCTCCTCCTCCTCCTCCTCCTCCTCCTCCTCCTCCTCCTCCTCCTCCTCCTCCTCCTCCTCCTCCTCCTCCTAGCCCGTTTCCCCTCGAGGCGGGGTTGGGCGCGCGTACTTGAAACGGGCATCCGTGCGCCCGAGCCAATGGAATGGCGGAGCGAAGCCTTGTCGACAGTGGTGTCGGCGGCGGTCACGGCGGCCCTCCGGGTGGCGCTGCCTCAGCCGTTGTCGCCGCCTCCAGGCGAGTGGCACGAGGCGGCGGCCGCACCAGTGCCGTCGGCGAGGCCGCGCCCGCGGGCGCTCCCCACGGAGTCCCCGCAGCCCAAGGCGAGGCCGCGGCCGAGCGGCACGCCACCTCGGGCCCACCTGGCGATCGAGGACGCGGTGGATGCTCCGGAGGCGGCGCGAAGGAACCGCTGGACGCGGACGACAGCGCCGGAGGCGGCTGCTTCAGCGTCCCGCAGCTCGCCAGTGGCGACGGGGATCGGCCTGGCGGAGGGCTTGGCGGGCCGCAGCGAGGAGGCGCAAGTCATGGTGTTCGCGGAGCGGAAGCAGCCGGGGATTTCCGCTGGGGTCCCCCTTTCGGGGGCGACTGCAGCATCTCTGGGCCTCAACAGCGAGGAGACCGACGAGGCCGACTGGGAGGAGCTGAAGCGCCCCCGAAGGCTTCGCAAGGAGAAGAAGGAGAAGAAGGAGAAGAAGCACAAAAAGTCCAACGCGCTCGACACAGCACCGTGGAGGATCCGCTCGAGGAGCCGAAGGCGCTGAGGCTGGTCATGGCCTTCGACCTCGACGCCAGCGACGTCGAGGAGGCCTGGTTATCGGACGAGTGGGCGCGCTGGTTTCACGACGCTGATGATGGTGCACACGTCGGCGGCGTGGAGGCGGCCCCTGGAGACAACGAACTCAAGCACCAGGAGGAGCAGGAGAGCGATATCGTGAAGGACGATGTGCTGGAAGACTTCGTCGAGCAGGGCGTGGAGGAGTTTTTCGAGGGGCTCGACGTGGCGAGCTCTTCAGACGGCCTCAACAAGTTCGGCGATAAGATCTACTTCAAGACGGGCCTCGACAAGCAGGTGCCCGAGAGCATCGAGTCGGGGGACAACTTCGGGAGTGCGATGGCGGCCTGCAGTCATCACACCTACGTGGACGAGCGAGGGCGGAAGGACCAGCGGCCGAATCCGCTGGAGGCAGCCTCAGCTCGCAGCATCAAGGGCGAGGCCGACGGCTTTTTGCGCCCGCGGCCCGACGTCAAGGGCGAGCGCGGCGAGGAGAAGCTCGAGGACCTCGTGAAAGTTTTGGAGGACGGCGACGGCGACTACAGCTGCGTCGAGTCCAAGTTTTTCGAGAAGATGGTCGACTTGGAGGCCCTGCGCGAGGTCAACGCGGCCGCCTTCGGCAGGAAGGAGTTGGCACAAGGTCAGCGACTGGCGGCAGATCGTCTCTGCGCTGACGTCGTGGTCAAGGAGCTGCCGCGGCCATGGACGTTGGGCGTAGCCGAGCCCAAGGAGGACGGCGTGAAGCCTGGCGGACGTCGGCGTCGCAAGCGCTACGTGGAGGTCGTGATGGGCGTCGACGACGACAGCGACTCCATGGTCCTGCCGGTGCCACGTTCGTATGCGGACGTCGTGAAGACCAGCATGGACAGCAACGAGTTTGAGGGCGTAAGGCTCAGGCTGGAGAGCAGCGGCCTCAGGCTGGGCGACGACAGCGTGAAGGCGCTCGTGAAGTACTTCAAGGACGGCGGCAGCTGGGACACCTTCTTCCAGTGGGCCTATGAGACGCGCGTGGGCGCGGACACGGAGCTGGTGGGCTCCCAGGGGTCGTCGTCGGCTCCGAGGTTGTGAAGACGATGGAGCTCTGAGGGAGGGGGTCGGGGTGGGGTCTCTTCAGACTGCGGTCCTGGGTCGGGCCCTCCTTTCCTCTGCTCCCTGGCTCCTCGGTCTTGGGCCCCTGGGGGGCCGCCCGTCCCCTCTCCTGGGGGCGGGCCTGCAGTCTGAGGGGGTCCTCTCCCCGACTGCTCTTCCGCTTTGCATAACTGGGTTTAGCCCGCTCCACAGCAGCAGCCTCCTCCTCCTCCTCCTCCTCCTCCTCCTCCTTTGCCTCCTCTCCTCCTCCTCCTCCTCCTCCTCCTCCTCCTCCTCCTCCTCCTCCTCCTCCTCCACTCCTTTTCCTCATTAAGAACTTCTCCCTGTCGCACCCCGAAGACAGTTTTTAGGGCGGGGCCAGGCGTTTCGCCTGAGACTCCCTCACCACGAGTGGTTCTGAAGCTGAAAAATTGGAAGCAGCTTCACAGATGGAGGGCGGGTGGTTTTCAAAATGTGGCGCTCGTCTTTGCGCGGCGCACATTCGTTTTAACAATTTGCACGAGCTTCAAAATGTGAATCTCGCCTTAGCGCGGCGCGCCTTCGTTTTAAACATTTGAAAGAGTTTCACGGATTGAGGGCGGGTTGTTGTCTGAATATGGTTCTCGCTTTGGCGCGGCGCACATTCGTTTTGAATAATTGCAGGAGCTTCGCGGATTGGGGGCGGCCCGTTTTCAACAAGTGGCTGTCGCCTTAGCGCGGGGCACATTCGTTTTCAAAGTTTGCAAGAGCTTCACGGATTGAGGGCGGTTCCATTTCAAAATGTGGCTCTCGCCTCAGCGCCGCGCACATTCGCTTACAGAATTCGCAAGAGTTTCAAGGATTCTCATCATCAACGACCAGGATTTGTGTTTTGAAAGGATTCAGGATTACGCGGGCGCAACAATTACGTTGATCCGGCGCGTTGAAGTCCCAGGAATGGCGTTCTGGCACGATTCAATATCGTCAACACGCAACAGTCAGGTTGATCCGTGGCGTTGGAATCCCGAAGAACAATGTTTCGCCATGGTTCAGGGTCTTCAAACGGTTGTCCTCCAACAAGGCAAGCAGTTCCCTCAATGGCAATGAACCGTTGTAGGTGCCTATGAAGAAGGAGGAGGGAGGGTTTATCCCAGCATCGTTGATGACTCTTGGGTTAATTCTCCTCCTCCTCCTCCTCCTCCTCCTCGTCCTCCTCCTCCTCCTTCTCCTCCTCCCTCCCCCGTCCTCTCGGAGCTGAGCCCGCCTCCAGGGACCGCCTGCGGCTCGGCGCGGTCGAAATTCAGCCCGCGCGGGCCGGGCGAAGGGGAGACAGGCACGCTGGCGGGGAGCAGGAAGGGGGAGTGTGGAGGGGGAGGAGGAGGAGAAGGAGAAGGGGAAGGAGAAGGAGAAGGACCAGGAGGACAAAAATGAGGGGGAGGGGGAGAAAGAGAGAGGACGGAGAGGCCGAAGGGGGGAAGAGAAAGGGAGGGAGGAGGAGCGGGAGAAGCGGGAGGAGAAGAAGGAGGAGGAACGGGAGAAGGGGGAGGAGGAGGAGAGGGGGGGAGGGAAGAGCAAGGAAGGAGGAGAATGAGGAGGAAGAGGAGGAGGAGCAGGAGGAGGAGGAGGAGGAGGGATGGAGGAGAAGGAGGAGCAGGAGGAGGAAGAGGAGGGAAGACCAGGTGGCCAAGGACGACTGCGAGGTGGGGGGCAAGAAGGGGTTGGGAAAACGAGGGTAAAACAGGAGGAGAAAGAGGAGAGGAGGGGAGGAGGAGGAGGAGGAGGAGGAGGGGGAGGAGAAAGAGAAGGAAATGGAAGCAGAGGAAGGCGAGGACCAGCTCGACGATTGATTGATGAGTTCGACTGCCTCTGCTCGCCTGGCTTGGCAGGGTCTTCTTGAGCTTTCTAGCGACTTGGGCCAGGGGCAATGGGGGAATTCCTTCAGGGTGTCTACCTCCAAAGCAGGCTGTAACTGGAGGGTCCTGCCGCTGCTAGGGCACACACTCGGGCAGTCCGTGTGAAAACCTCGGGGATCGGACTCGCCAGAACAACCGCATGGCAGAGCAAAACGTTCAAATGCACATTCTCATCAAGATTGCCGAGATAGTAAATGTCATGACCTCGGGGGTCGGCGTCAAGTGCCAAATGGTGCTAACAATTTCCTGGACATTATTCAGTGCACCTGGCGGACGGGACCTCGGAGGAGGAATTCCCAGGCCCCATGAGGGCGCCGCAGCCGCCACCCCTGTGGGCGGGCTGAGACACTTGATAGCCCGATTCGGACCCCGCCTATGGCCTCACCGCGGGCAAAAGCTGTAGTGTCCCCGAAACCAACCTCAAACCTTTGCCTGGCAGTTTGCTGTCTGTCTCCGCAAATTCGGTCTCGAGTTGGCTAGCTTGGGGACCGCTGGTAGCCGCTAATTTCGCCATGCAGTCAGCAGCGTTTCTTCCCCTGGCGTGTCGCTATTTGGTCCGAACCATGGGTCAACTCCTCGGCATGTGAGACGAACGGGAGCCAGCGCGGCCCCTCCGAGCACCTTGAAGGCGCCGCGGGAAGAAACCGGTTGTTTGCGCACACCTATGGCGCTTTGATAGAAAACCAAGACGACCCAATAGGGCCCAAAGATGGCCCGAAGAGAGCCCCGTGACGGTCCAAGATGGCTCCAAGACGCCCCCCGAAGCTCTCCGAATCGTGACCTGGTCGTTGAGGGAGGCATTGCTTCGCAGCAAGGTACAAGGTAGCCCGAGGAAGCCTCCAGAGGCCCCAAAAGGCCAGGAGGCTTCCAGAGGAACTCAGAAAGCCCTTACAAAGCGTTCGCAAGACCCCCCAGAGGCCAGAGGCTCTCCCAGGAGGAGCCTCCGCAACAGAAAAAACAGAGGATGATGGGGAAGGGCTCGCAGGGCAGGGCGAGAACGAGGAAGAGGAAAGGTGACGGAATGCCATGGGGAAGCAGTGTTAGTACAACGATGGCAAAAACGCCAACTAAGAGTTAGAATATTTGTCTGACGCACCTCTCTCTCGTTCCACCTGCGTGCAGAGTGAGGCCCCAGCGGCCCCGCTCCCGCCGCCACCCCGGTGCACCCCCCGTCTCCCCCCGTTGCACTGCAATCGCTATGCATCGCATTGCGATCGCATTGCGCTGCAATCGCGTGGCAGCGGCTTGCAATCCCCTCGCTTTGCATTGCTGTGCACTGCGTTGCGTTGCCATGCCTTGCTTTGCATTGTATCGCATTGCTTTGCTTGGCTTGCACTGCTATGCCGTGCTTTGCATTGTTTTACATTGTTTTGCATTGTTTTGCATTGCTTCGCATTGAGCTCATTGCTTTGCACTACGTTGCATTGCACCGCTTTGCCTTCATGCGCATTGCTTCGCATTGCGTTGCATTGATGTGCAGTGCGTGGAATTACTTTGCATCGATTTGCTTCGCATTGCTTTGCATTGCGTTGCATTGCGTTGATTTGCATTGCTTCGCATTGATTCCCATTGATGCTCTGTTCTAAAAGAGTATTACGATCTGCCTCCCCCACCCAGGTCCGCCTTTTTGAATTGCGATGTACATATGACTATGCCCCATCGTCCATCCTACATATGACCTCATAGCATCCCAGACAATCCCTTTATCGGTCCCCCCTCGTCCTCTGCAAAAACCTATGCGCACACACTCGCTCAACGAAGATCATCAGTATTCGAAAATCCCTTGTCAACAACATTTGGCGAAGTGCACACTCGCTCGTCGTCGCGCGCGCATGCCGAAATCCTTCAAAAACCTTGAGTGGCAGAAGGATTTCAAAACCGAATGCCCAAAAAACATATACAAAGGCTTCGCAACCAGAGTGTTCACAAAAGCCTGCGCTCGCGTTATTTCAAATTCTGAACAAAAAAAAGCCGCCAGTTGGTCAACATGTTCACCTGTGCTACCAAACGTACCTATCGCGAGCGCATGTCGAAATCGTTCGAATGCTCTTGCGCGCGTGCTGTTGCAAGAACCCCCCGCAAAAACGTAGGGCCTAGTGCACACGCGCGCGTCGTCGCGCGCGCATGCCGGAATCCTTCATCAGTCCTTAGGTCTCGTAGAGATGTCAACACCGAGTGCCCCAGAAAGATAACAAGAAACACTGTTTTTGCAACACGCGCCACATCGATTGCATCACATGGGTTGCACCACCTTGATTGCACAACATTGATCGTACCACCTAGCTTGCTAGAACCACGCGCGCGCTTCGCGCGCTTAGGTTCTAGCAAGCTCTGGCTGTAGGAAAGCGTGACGACATCGATTGTCGCACAGGTCGTGCCCTCAAGGAGCTCCACCTGCGGCCCCAGAGACAGGCGTGGCTAGCGTTCACCCGCCCGTGTCGGAAGGCCCGGGGCGGAGGGCTCGAACTGTCAGTTCGAGCTCCCCCTCTTGGGCCTCTCTTGGGGCCCTCGTCGGGCGCTCATTGGTCGTCTTGGGCGCCTCCTGGGCTGTCTTGGGGATCTTGGGGCGATCGGGGGGATGCCTCTGAGGCCGTCGTGAGCTGCTGAGAGACCGGAGAGGCGAGAACGCCAAAACAACAGAAAATCATACAAAATGGCATCACTTGGCCTTCTTGGCGGCCCTCTTGCGGCCTCTTGGGGCTAATTTGGGGCCCTCGATGGCCGTCCTGTAGCGCTCTTGGGCAGTCTTGGGGGGCCGGGGCCGTCTTCGGGCGCTCCTGGGGCTCTGTGGTGGCCCTCCTGTGGCTCTCTCGGGGCTCTCTTGGGAGCCTTGTGGGCCTCTTTGAGGTCGCTCTTGGGCCGTCATTGGACTCTCTCGGGCCGTCTTGGGGCCCTCTTGGGGGCCTCCTGGGCCGTCTTGGAGCGACCTTGGGGGCTTCGTGGGCCACCTTGGACGCCCTCGAAACCAAACAAGCGATGATGCTAAAATTGTACGTTTTCCGACGGGAACGGGTCGATGTTTGCTTTGTGGGGGTCCTCCTGGGAGCCTCTTGGGCTGTCTTGAGGCCGCCTTAAGCGGTCTTCGAGCGCTCTTGGGGCGCTATGGGGTCGTCTTGGAGGCCTCTTAGGCCGTCTGGAGGCGATCGTGGATGCTCTTGGAACGCTCCCGGGGGTGGAACCGCCCCGCAAAGGACCGAAAACAGGCCCCGGGCCCCCGGGCCCAAATTGGGTTACCCAGGGGGGGGGGTGGGGGGGCATTTGTCAAATGTCCTGGGCGCGGCGAGGGCGCGGGGCAAACAACTCCGATATATTATATATATTTATATTTATATATATATATTTATATTATTTACCATATGTATAAATATGTATACATATATATATATATATACACACAAATATGCGTGTGTGCGCGCATGTATGTAAACATGTATGTATGTGGATGCGTGTATGGTCGTATGTGTGATTGTGTAATGTGTACGTATGTCTGCATGCATGCATGCGCGCATGCATGCATGTATGTATGGATGGATGGATGTATGCTTGTATACATATGTATGCATGCATGCGCGTACGCATGTATGTACGACTGCACGCATATATAAGTTATGTGTATGTACATGTATATATGTATACATGAGTACATGTGTATATGTATATCTACACGTTCATATCTATATATATATATACATATATATATGTGTGATTGTCTGAGGCTGCCCTGCAGGATCAGAGTGGCCGAAGCGCTTGCATACTGGAACCGGTCGGATCGAACCCCACTCGACGTCGGGAGTGTGGGGTTGCACGGGGTGGGCAACAGTGGGCCTGAAAGGTTCGCAAAGGCTGCGCCGAATTCCAGCATGCTCCATACCGACGTCCTGCATCCCCCCCACCTCCCTCCTCCTGCATTACTCTTCCTTATAAACAACTTCTCCCTGTCACCCCCCGAAGCCAATCGGAATGGCGGGCCCGGCGCTGACTTCCTTACCATTTATGATCCTGACGTAAAGAAATCCGGAACAGCTTCACAAATTGAGGGCGGGTGGTTTTCAAACTGTACCTCCGGCCTTAGCGCCGCGCACAGTCGTCTTAGAATTGAAGCGAGTGGTCTTCAAAATGTGGCTGTTGGCGTAGCGCCGCGCACATTCGTTTTTAGAAAATTGTACGCGTTTCACGGATTGAGGGCGGGTCCTTTTGAAAATGTGGCTCTCGCCTTAGCGACGCGCACAGTCGCTGAAAAAATGTGCACGAGCTTCGCGGATTGAGGGCGGCTCTTTTTCAAAGTGTGGCTCTCACCTTAGCGCCGAGCAATTTTGGTTCCAGCCATCCTGTGGTGCTGGGTCTTCGCTTTGACGAGACAGCGCCCCCCGTCACTCACCCCTTCCTTCCTTCCTTCCTTCCTTCCTTCCTCCTCCCCCCTCCTCCCTCCTGCCTCCTCCCCCTCCTTGCTTTTGCCCTCATCAGTATGCGGCTCCTCCAGACTAAGAGAGAGAGAGAGAGAGAGAGAGAGAGAGAAAAAAAAAAAAAAAAAAAAAACAAAAAAAAAAAAACTAGCATCATCATCCGAACTCCCCTTTCCTCCACCCCCACCCTTCGGTCCTCGAAAACACATCCTCCTCTCTCCTCCTCCGCCTCCTTTTCCTCCTCCTCCTGAAACAGCCGAGGGGTCAGGACAATGCCGCGCACCCTCTGAACCTCGCTTGGACGGCGGCGAAGAAGTTCCGTCCCTCCCTCCCTCCATCCCTCCCTCCCTCCCTCCCTCCCTCCCTCCTCCTCCTCCTCTTCCATTCCTTTTCCTTATAGACAACACCTCCCTGTCGCACGCCGAGGCCAGCTTTTAGGGCGGACCGGGCGTTTCGCCTGAGACTTCCTCACCATGTATGACTCTGAAGCTTAAAAAGTGACAACAGCTTCACAGATGAAGGGCGGGTCGTTTTCGAAATGTGGCTCTCGCCTTAGCGCGGCGCACCTTCGTTCCAAAAAGTTGCAAGAGCTTCACGGATTGTGGGCGGGTGGTTTTCAAAATGTGCCTCTCGCCTTGGCGCCGCGCACACTCGTTATAAACAATTGCAAGAGTTTCACGGATTGATGGCGGCTCCTTTTAAAAATGTGGCTCTGGCCTAGCGCCGCGCACATTCGTATTCAAACTTTGCAAGAGTTTCACGGGATCCCATGATCAACGTACCAGGAATGGTGTTTTGGAAGGATTCAGGATTACGCGGGTGCAACAGTTGTGCTGATTCACTGTGTTAAATCCCACAAATGGAGCTCTGGCACGATTCCGGATGGTCAAGACGCAGCAGTCAGGTTGATACGTGGCGTTGGAATCCCGAGGACAGTGTTCTGGCATACTTCAGGACATTCAAACGGTTGTCTTCCAACGAGGCAGTTCCTTCAATGGAAATGAACCGTTGTCGGGGCCTATGAAGAGGGAGCTTGGAGGGAGGGTTAATTCCAACATCGTTGATGACTCTTGGTTTTGGTCCTCCTCCTCCTCTTCCTCCTCGTCCTCCTCCTCCTCCCTCCTCCTCCTCCTCCTCCTCCTCCTCCTCCTCCTCCTCCTCCTCCTCCTCCCTGCCTCCTCCACCCTCCCTCCCCCCTCCCTCCCTCCTCTCCCTCCCTCCCTCCCTCCCCAGACACCCGACGTGATTTTTTCACAACGTCGACCCCCAGAGGTCTCGACCCATTCCCCGGCCCCGGCTCTTCCTCCCGGCACGGCCGCCCAGGAGCCGAGCGAGGAGGGCCCAAGGGGCCGAGAGTAGCCAGAAGCCTCCCGTCGTGATTTGCTTCGCGACGCGAGGGGGTTTGGGCGCCCCCTCCCCACCCCTCGGGCCCACAGGGCGTACAAAAAAAACGGGCGCGGCTCAGTCGAGCGCGTCCAGCGCCACGGCGACCGCGGCCGGCGCGGCCTCGCGCGCCGCCTCGGGAAGGGGCGAGCGGAAGGAGGAGGAGGAGGAGGAGGAGGAGGAGGAAAGGGAGGAGGAGGAGGAAACGAAGATTGGAGAGAAGGAGGGAGGGAAAGGAAAAGGCAGAAAAAGGGGAAAAGGGGAAAAAGGAGCAAAAGGAAAGGGGAAAGGGGAAAAGGGAAAGGCAAAGGGGAAAGGGGAACGGGGAAACGGGAAACGAGAAAAAGGGAAAGGGAAAGAGAAAGGGCAAGGGCAAGGGCAAGGGCAAGGGCAAGGGCAAGGGCAAGGGAAAAGGAAAGGGAAAGGGAAAGGGAAAGGAACAGGGGACAGGGGACAGGGGACAGGGGACAGGGAAAGAGAAAGGGATACAGGACAGGGGACAGGGGACAGGGGACAGGGAACAAGGGACAGGGGAAAAAGGAAAGGGAAAAAGGGAAAGAAGAAACGGGAAACGGGACAGGGCACAGGGGAAAAGGAAAGGGGACAAGACAGGGGAAAAGGGAAAAAGGGAAAGGGGAAAAGAGAAAGGGAAAACGGGAAAGGGGAAACGGGAAGGAAAAGGGGAATAAAAAAGGAAAGGAAAAGGGAAAGGGAAAGGGAAAGAGAAGGAGAAAGGGAAAGGGAAAGGGAAAGGGAAAGGGAAAGGGAAAGGGAAAGGGAAAGGGAAAGGGAAAGGGAAAGGGAAAGGGAAAG
This sequence comes from Prorocentrum cordatum, assembly GCA_963575745.1. NCBI lineage: Eukaryota > Dinophyceae > Prorocentrales > Prorocentraceae > Prorocentrum > Prorocentrum cordatum. Next base: position 16,794 of record CAUYUJ010007175.1, read on the forward strand.
GGAAAGGGAAAGGGATAGGAAAGGGAAAGGGAAAGGGAAAGGGAAAGGGAAAGGGAAAGGGAAAGGGAAAGGGAAAGGGAAAGGGAAAGGGAAAGGGAAAGGAGGAAAGGGAAGGGAAAGGGAAAGGGAAAGGGGGGAAAGGGAAAGGGAAAGGGAAAGGGAAAGGGAAAGGGAAAGGGAAAGGGAAAGGGAAAGGGAAAGGGAATGGAAAGGGAAAGGGAAAGGGAAAGGGAAAGAGAAGGGGAAAAGGAAAGGGGAAAGGGAAAGAGAAAGAGAAAGAGAAAAGGAAAGGGAAGGGGAAAGGGAAACGGAACGGGAAAGGGAAAGGGCAGGGGACAGGGGACAGGGGACAGGGGACAGTGGACAGGGGACAGGGGACAGGGGACAGGGGACAGGGACAGGGAAAGGGAAAGGGAAAGGGAAAGTGAAAGTGAAGGGGAAAGGGACAGGAAAATGGAAAGGGAAGGGAAAGGGGAAAGGGAAAGGGCAAGGGAAAGGGAAAAGGAAAGGGAAAGAGGGAAAGGGAAAAGGAAATGGAAAGGATAAGGGAAGGGGAACGAGGGAAAGGGAAAGCGAAAGGGAAAGGGAAAAGGGAAAGGGAAGGGGAAAGGGAGGGTTGATGAGACTCCAGGAAGAGGAGGAGGAGGAGGAGGGAGGAAGGGAGGGATAGAAAGGGAAAGAGAGGGAGAGGGAGAGAAAAGGAGGAAACGGGAGGAGGAGGAGGAGGAGGAGGATGCTGGCAGATCGCGCAGCCTGTGATGGTGGCTGGCCCACTGCCAGCATTCACCTAAGTGGCACGACAAAGCCACACCCATCTACGAATGCAAGTAGGAGAAGAAGGAGGATGAAGAGGGAAGGAGGTTCGTGGGGGAGAGGAGAAACCGAAGGTGCTTGCCAGGACGCGTCTCTGGCCGGCCAGAGCGCCCGAAGGTACAGGCAAGGACGCTTTCCCGGCTGGCTGGAGCGCCCGAAGGTACCTCGGAGGGAGGGAGTGGGGGGACGAGGGAGGAGGAGGGATGAGGAAGCACGAGTCGGAGGAGGAGGAGGAAGAGGAGGAGGAGGAGACATCGCGTTCGACCGTGTCATCGTGACCTCGGAGGGAGGGAAGGGAGGGGGACGAGGCAGGATGAGGGCTGAGGAAGCAAGAGTAGGAGGAGGAGGAGGAGGAGGAGGAGGAGGAGGAGAAAGAGAAATCGCGTTCGACCGTGTCGTGGTGACCGCAATCGGCATGCAGTGAAAGGGGGAGGGGCAATAGGGAGGGTATAGATCCATGGGAAAAGAAGAGGAAGAGGGCTGAGCGGTCCGCTTTCAGTCACTATCAAGATATCCGTCTCTGCGATACAGTCGACCTTTACCATAAGGCCGCGCGATAAGGATGCAAGGGCCTTGTAAGGCCGTTTCAAAGCTGCTCGAGCGGGGCGCCGGCCAACGAAAGTGGCCAAGGATGGGCCCAGGGGGCAAGGATGCAAGGGTAGCCTTGGGAAGGTTGCCTACCCTTGCTATGCGGGTGAACTGCACGTCATTGTCTGAGGCTCGCTCACACTCTCTGCAAATTGGGACAATTCTGAGCAAAAACCTAATCGTGCAAGTCATGGCGCTGACAAGCTGGACCCACAGCCCTCCAGAGAAGGTACCCCCAGAGGAAGCCAACCAGGAAACTGCAAGTCCCACTCCAGCGGCGCTGGGGGTGCAAGCGGCTCTCGTGGCCATGGGTCGCGCCCATCGGGTGCGGCAGAGCTCGCTGCCACTGGGCGGCGAGTGGGGGTGCGCGGAGTGCTGGGGACATGGGCTGCGCCACAGTCTGCGCCGATGAGGTGCGGCTGGGGGGGGGCGGGGGGCGGGGGGCGAAGATTCTGCGCGGCCACAGTAGAAGAAGAAGCAATGTCATAAGCATACATGTTTTGGCGCTCCGCGCCAAAAGTGTATGTTTACGGCGTCTCTTCTTCTTCTTCTTCGACACAGGTCTCGCTCATGGGCTGCGCCATAGCTTGCGCCACGGCTGCGCCTGGGGCTGCCGAGGATGGTGCGTGGCAGCAGGCTGCGCCCATGGGCTGCGGCACAGGCTGTCCCCTTGAGGTGCGCCTGGGGGTGCGAGGGATGCGCGCCCATGAGCTGCGCCGCGAGGTGCGACACTTCTCGGTCGCGGTCGCAGGGCGCAGGGCCCCCGCCCACACGCGTCGCCCTCAGTGTCACATACGCTACACCTCGCAGTATGTATCACACACCTACTAATAATACCCTTATATATGTACCACGCACATACAAAGAAATGTATAGTCGCAGATACAGCTACCCATATAGTTATATAGGCTGCACCGCACAGACTGCAGCCATACGCGTTGTAAAAGTCACTGCTTGGGGCCATCGATCATGTAAATATGGAAGGATTGCGAAATTGATGGGTCCTGCGACGATCCAGGTCCAGATAACAAGCCAGCGCCAGAACGCCGACAGAGAAACCAATCGGCTCACAAAGCGCAGCGCTGCATCGGCAAATAACGATCTTAATTTCAAGCGAATTCTCACACTTCTTGCAAGAAAAGATTCCTCCGCGCTCCGACCTCGGCTCGATCGGCCACGGCGGCCCGAGCTGGCAGGCGCACGTGCTCGTGGAAGCCGACTCTCTGCCAGAGAATGCGCGGCTGCACGGTCGCTATTTGCATCCCCCGGCCTGCTCAGATCAGCCGCCGCCGCAGCCCACCGCCGCACGGGGGCGCCGCGCGGCGCCCTTGGCAGGGCTGCCCCGCTGCTGGGCCTGAGCGGGGCCCATGGCCGGGCTGGCCTGCTGCTGGCCGCCGAGCACCAAGCTCACGTTCTCCTTCCGCCCACCCCAGCAGCAGCACGGCCAGCGCGCGCGAGGAGCGCTCCGGTGCACCGGCGCCGCCTCTGCCCTGGCGAGGACACGCTCCACCTGCTCCAGGAACTCCTCCCGCTCCTGACGAAGCAGTTAGCCAGGGTTCACTAACCAGGTGCAGGTTCATTAGCAACTGACACTCGGTTTCATCGGATTGAACTTAGCACCCAGTGAGCATACCCGGCTAATTGCTTCTTGGGCTCCAGCAGCATCATCTTGCGGTCGATCATGAGCAACCGGACCTTCTGGTCGATGCGGGACAGGGGCCAGTCCCAGCCGCCCCCGCCAGGACGACCTATGTGCACGGCCGACGCCACGTCGTCGTCGGCCAGCTCCGGCACGTAGGGCTCGAGCGAACAGCGGCGACGCCTCGGCTTGTGCGGGGCTGGGCTCCAGCCTTGCTCGGGGGCCAGGTCGTCGTCCCCGCCAACCTCGTAGCCGCCAATGGCCCGTCGGTTCGGGCGCGCCCGCTCGGCGGCGCAGCAGAGCTCTGGAGACATGGAGGCGCCCATCGCCCCAGCGGTTGAGGATGTGAGATCCCCGCCGAGCAAGGGGCTAAAGCATGCCAGACGCGGCAGCCTGCGAAGGTTTCAGCCTTGAGCCAAAATGGCTACGGAGGGCGGCAGAACTCTGACGCCGTGGTCGCGATCCCCATGTTGGCCCCAAGAGCTCCAAGGGGGGCTCCTCCTCCTCCTCCTCCTCCTCCTCCTCCCTCCTCCCTCCCTCCTCCTCCTCCTCTCCTCCTTCTCCTCCTCCCCCTCCCCCCTCCCCCTACCCCCCTCCTCCTCCCTCCCTCCTCCTCCTCCTCCTCCCCTACCCCCCTCCTTCCTCTCCTTCCTCTCTCTCCTCCTCCTCCTCCGCTCTCCTCTCTCTCTCATCATCATCAATCATCATCATCATCATCATCATCATCATCATTCATCATCATCAGCATCATCATACATCATCATCATCATCATATCATCATCATCATCATCATCATCATCATCATCTCATCATCATCATCCATCATCCCTCCTCCCTCCCTACTCCTCCTCCTCTCCTCCTCCTCGCCTCCTCCTCCTCTCCTCCTCCCCCTCCTCCTCCCCCTCCTCCTCCTCCTCCTCCTCCTCCTCCTCCTCCTCCCCCTCCTCCTCAAGAGAACGTCTCTCACAAGCGTTTGGCTCTGCTGTTATATCGAGCCCACCCCCTTCCCGGGAGCCCGCCCCTGCCCCCTCGAAAACTGCCCGCCCCCCTCTCTGGACCCCTCCTCCCGCCTTCGTCGGCGAGCACCGCGGGTCGAACCACCCGACCCAAGGCGAAATCGGCGGCGGCGACGACGACGACGACAACGATGACGACGACGACGACGACGACGACGACCACCACAACGACGACGACGACGACGACGACGACGACGACGACGACGACGACGACGACGACGACGATGGCGACGACGAAGACGACGATTATGATGATGATGACGACGACGACGACCGAGGTTGCGGATTACCCATCTGCGACGAGCCAAATCTAAGCGAATAAGCCCTTTCGCTGGCAACATAGGAACTATGCATTACACGGCCCGTGAGACCTGAATGGGACGAAGCCAGTGCGCATGGAGGAGGAATGGAATACGGGGTGGAAGTACAGACCAGGTGTAGGGAGGGCGATGGAGATACTTTCGGTATGCGTAGAACACCACTCCGATGAACCCCCCCAGGGGCGCAGCGTAGTGACGACAGCTGCGCTGCACGTCTGGCAGCACCCAGCGAGGGCGAGGAAGACGCCCTGCTCTGCGTGAGACACCACTCGGCTGGACTCCCCTGGGGCGCAGCAAAGTGGTGGCAGTTGCGCGAGCCCAGCGATGGCAAGCGGGCCACTCTGATCTGCGTGCACCACCCCGCTGAACCCGCCCTGGGACGGAACAAAGAAGCGTCAGTTCCACGTCCGGCAAAACCCAGGGAGGGCGATGGATACGGTCGGGAACTTTTTCTTAGCGTGTCGCGGCGGCAGCCCCTTCGACACGCTATGCCGTAGAAGCTGACAGCGTCTGCCATTCCGCTCCGCAAGGGTGGAAGATGGGAAAAACTCAAGACGTTGACGCTTGGGGACTGCGACGTTGATAGCGTGTCGCGCCGAGGCGTTGTGGGCCAGGACAAAGGCGCGACACGCTAAGCCAAAATCCATGGCCTTACATCATGTTGATCTGCGCAAGCCGCCATTCCGCCGCCCCCCTGGAGCCCCCAGGGGCGACATCCGTCCGCTGGACCCACCCAGGGGCGCAGGAAAGCGGCAACAGCTTCAGGACGGCAGCACCCAGCGAGATCGACTGGCACACTCTGATACGCGCAGGGCGCCACCCCGATGGACCCCCAAGGGGCGCTGCAAGGCAACGACAGACGCAAGCCTGGCAGCGCCCAGCGAAGGCGAGGGCGATACAGTCATCGTGCGACCATAAGGAACGATGAATAAGACAACGGCGAACCTCGGCCACGCTTAGGTCTCCCCACCAAGATTGAAGACGGTTGCGCGCCTGGCGGCGTCCAGCCAGTTCGCGAGAGCAGGAGACGCCGAGAGCGGCGAGAGGGGAGGAGGAGGAGGAGGAGGAGGAGGAGGAGGAGGAGGAGGAGGAGGAGCAAGCAAGCAAGCAAGCAAGCAAGCAAGCAAGCAAGCAAGCAAGCAAGCAAGCAAGCAAGCAAGCAAGCCTCTCGGATGCTGTTCGAGGTCTCAACATGTGAGAATAAAAATAGCATCTGAGTGGCGGCAAGACCCGAGACTTCCCTCACCAGCCAGCGCTGCTGGTGGGGACACCATCTGTGGCCCTCGATCCGACGAGGAGGAAAGGGAGGAGTAGGAGGAGGAGGAGGAGGAGAAGGAGGAGGAGGAGGAGGAGGGAGGAGGGAGGAGGGAGGAGGGCCGAGGAAGGAGAAAGGATAAAGGAGGGAAGAGGGAGGAGCCCTGGATATCTGGAAATAGCGACTAGGTCGGTGGCTGATGACAGACAGCTACTGGGACCCTAGTCTGGTTGAATTTCCGGCTTCTTGGCGTGCTGTTTGGCCAGCTCAGCGTTGCTGCGAACGTTGGGCCACAAGCCTCGCGAGATTCGAAGTAACGATTCGGTGCGATTACCTTCGACACGCCTGGGAAACTGCTGGAGCAGAGAGCCGAGGAGGCAGAGCGTCCACCAGAGGAAAGAGCCGAGGAGGAGGAGGAGGAAGAGGACCAGTGCAAACCCAAGATGCATGAGCGAAGTCCTCCCGCCAAGCTCTTTTTTTTCACAGGTCCATGCAAGACATTATGATCAGAGCGGGGAGTGCCCGATTGAAAAGCACCTGCATGAGAATATTTCATACTTCCGAAACACACTTACGGGGACTTCAACGCTGCGTATCAACGTGACTGTTGCGCCCTGGCACTCCTACATCGCGTCGGAGCACCACTCCTATGACTTCAACGCCGCGAATCAACGTAGCTGTCGCCTCTTGGCGACCCTAAATCGTCTCAGAACACACTTGCTGGGACTTCAACCCTGCGAATCCTTAGAATTGCTGCAAATCGTCAAGACGAGCGCGCGCGGCGCTAAGGCGAGAACCGAAATTGACAACCACCCGCCATCCTTCCCTGAAGCTGCTGCAAGAGCTTATGTAAAACGAGCGTGCCCCGCGCTGAGGCAAGTGCAGCGTTTTGACAACCACCCGCCATTCATCCTTGAAGCTGCTGCGAACTATTGAGAAGAATGGACGCAGCGCTGAGGCACGAGCCACGTCTTGAAGAGGGCTCGCCCTTCACCCTAGAAGCTGCTGCAAAATGTTTGAAACGAAGGGGCGCGGCGCCAAGGAGGGAGCCACGCTTCAGAGAAGGGCCCGCCCTCAGTCCTCGAAGCTGTTGCAACTTTCAAATTCCAGGATCCTACATGTATGTGCATACACATATGCAGAATCTGTACATGTAAATATAGATATACAGACTATATAATATAATATAATATAATATACTATAATATAATATAATATAATATAATATAATATAATATAATATAATATAATATAATATAGTATAATATAATATAATATAATACCATATAACATAATATAATATAACATGCGATAATATAATATAATAGAATGTAATATAATATAATATAATATACTATAATATAATATAATGTAATATAATATAATATAATATAATATTAAATTGTCTTATATAATGTGTTTTACTATAATATAATATAAGTTAATATATCACAAAAAAATACAATATTATATCATAAATTATAATATAATAGAATATGATGTAGTATGATATACTATTCTGTAATATACTATAATATAACATGATGGATTATAATATAATATAATGAAATAAAATACAGTAAAATAAAATATAATATAATACAATATAAGATAATATAACATGATATACTATGATATATGATAAAATAATAGAATATAATACAATATAGAATAATATAATATCATATAATATGATCTGATGCAATATAATAAATTATGATATAATATAATATAATTCAATCTAATAAAATTAAGTTATATAACATAATATACTATAATATAATATAATATGATATACTATAATAGAATATAATAGGAAATGATATAATATAATATAATATAATATAATATAATATAATAGCACAGAATATAATATAACATAATATAATATAATACAATATATTATAATAAAAAATATAATATAACACCATGTAATATAATATAATATAACAATATCTAATATAACATACTATAATATAATATAAAATGTGTATATATAAATGTATATATGCGTGTGCAATTGTATATGTGATATATACATACAGTAGACCAATAGGGTGTATCTACATAAAGAAAGTGTGAAGTCCCAGGCGAAACGCCCAGACCGCCCGACCGACACGTTTTGGGGGCGCGGCAGAGGGGAGTCGTTCTCTTGCACGGCTGTGCTCTGGGGCTCTGGCCTCTGCCATTCCTCGCCTGGCCCACCCCCTGGCGCCCCCACCCCGCGGCATGGCCTCGGTGCGCAGCCTCATCTGGCCCCCCTGGGCCGCGGAACCCTTTATTGTCGTCGTCCGGCGTCATGTGTCCCCCCTCGTCGTGATGTTTCGTTGTCATTTCCGTCGGTATTTTCGTAACTGTTTTCCCCCCTTTGAACCTTTTATTTTCGTCGTTATTTTCGTGGTTCGTCGTTTTCGCCATTCGTCGTCCCCCTGGCCCCCCCCCCGCTTCCCCCTGGCGTGGCCTCGGCCTCCTCCATTGGCCTCCTCCGTGGCCTGACCTCCCTGGGCCCTGCGCCGCCCCCTCTGGCATCTCCTTGGCCTCCCAGGGCAGCCCCCCCAGGGCTGCGGAACCCTTGCTTTTCGTCGTTCGTCGTCGTTCGCCCTCCTCCCCTGGCCCCACCCTGACCCCCGACTGCCCCCCTCTGGCCTCCCCCGGGCCTGGTCTCCCTGAGCTCCGCGCCGCCCCATCTGGCATCCCACGCGCCTCCCAGGGCAGCCCCCCTGGGGCCGCCTCCCCGTGACCTCCCAGGGCAGCGACCCTGGGCCGCGGGACCCTTTAAATTCTCTCGCACAGGTGTGCTCTACAGCTCGGGGCCCTCTATGTTCGTCGTCGCTCGCTCGCACGTTCGCTCGTCGCCCCGCCAAGGCCCCCCCCCCTGCCCGTGCCTCTCCACGATGGTCATATTGGCCCTATGAGAATAGCAGGATGGTCCTAAGATGCCCGCCCTCCTGGCCCTCGCCCTCCCTCGCGCAAGAGCCAGGTCACGCGTGCCACTTAGTCAGAAGGAGAAAAGGTGGATGGATGGATGGATGGATGGATGGAGGGAGGGAGGGAGGGAGGGAGGGAGGGATGGACGGATGGATGGATGGAGGGATGGATAGATGGATCGATGGATAGATAGAGGATGCATGCATAGATGCATGGATGATGATGATGATGATGATGATGATGATGATGATGATGATGATGATGATGATGATGATGATGATGATGACGACGAGGAGGAGGAGGAGGAGGAGGAGGAGGAGGCGGAGGAGGACGAGGAGGCCAAGGGAGGCCAAGGAAGAGGAGAAGGGGGCGGAGGAGGAGGAACTGAAACCAGAGGAGGAGGAGAGAGGAGGAGGAGGAGGAGGAGGAGGAGCAGGATGACGAGGAGGCCGAGGGAGGAGGAAGGAGAAGGTGGAGGAGGCAGAGGGAGGAGGAGGTAGAGGAGGTAGAGGTGGACAGCTCCCGAGGAGGGAGAGTTGGAGGCCGAGGAGGCCGCGACGGAGGCCGCGACGGAGGCCGAGGAGGCCAGGGGACAGCTCCCCGTGGAGGCCTCCCGGGCCGAGGAGGCCGCAGGAGGCCGCGACGCAGGCCGCAGAGGAGGGCCTCTAGCAGGAGGCCGAGGAGGGCCCGGCCTCTGGCCGCGGCGGCGCGGGCGGCGCCGCCCCGCGGCGGGCGGGCGCCGGCGGCGGCCGCGGCAGGCGGCGCGGCGGCCGCCGCGGCGGCGGCCGCGGCGGGCGCCTGGCGGCGCCGCAGGGGCGGGGGCCTCGCCCTCGAGGGGCCCAGGCCGCCTCCCCCCGAGCGATGTGAGCCCCACCCTCCCCCCACAGAAAGCGTGGAGGGTAGGGGTCCCCCCTGCGCCTCTCCCCCCCAGGAGGAGGAGGAGGAGGAGGAGGAGGAGGAGGAGGAGGAGGAGGAGGAGGAGGAGGAGGAGGAGGAGGAGGGTAGTGTCCGCACGCGGCTCCCTAACAAACGAATGCCACCCCGCCTGCGGCCCCGCGGGGCTCAGCGTATGCCAGGGACTCTGGCGCGAGCGTGCGCGTGGTGTGCGCCAGGGGCTCCGAAAAAGGGCCGCAGCGCAACATGGGGGTGCCGCAGGTAGGGTGGTGTCGTGTGTGTGTTTTGGGTAGAGCAACGTGAGAAAAACACGACGGGAGACTTTGTGCCAGTTTCGGCCTCTAAGGGCCATCGCCCGCCCCAGGACCGTGAAAAGACGGCTGGGAATAAGAAACAGGTCCCTGGGAAGGGGTCGAGACATCTGGGGATCGAGGTCGTGAAGAAAACACGACGTCAGGGGTCTGTGGATCTAGGTGAGCAGGCCATGACAAAAGAAGGACGGAAAATGCCTGGAGTGGCCGGGGGTCGAGGGATCGACGGAGCTCTGGAGGAGAAGGGGGGGAGGAGGCAGTGCGTCAACGAGAGAAGAGAATCGAGGAGGACGAGGGCCAGTGTAAATTGTTGTACAGTTCAAAGCCGTGGAACGGTTGCACAGTTCAAGCCTCAGGATCACAAGTGGTGAGAAGTCTCCAGAGAAACACCCGACCCGCCCCCGACGTCTGGGAGTGCGGCAGGGAGGAATTATCTCCAAGGAACAAGGGATAGGAGGATGAGGAGGAGGAGGAGGAGGAGGATCAGTGCAAACCAAGATTCATCGACGATGTTCCAAGAAACCCTCCCTCAAAGTTCCCTCTCCACAGGTCAGGTTCCTACAATAATTGTTTTCATTGAGGGGAGTGACCCATTGGACGACAACGGTCATAATCAAACCACAGTCACTGGGACGTGCACGCCACGAATCAACGTGACTGTTGCGCCCTGCTCATACATTGTGCCAGAAAACCATTCCTGGCACTTCAGCGCTGCGAATGTAAATACCCTGAATCGTGCCACAATCCCATTCCTGGGACTTCAACCGTGCGAATCCTTGAAAACTGCTGCAAACGTATAGGGAAGAAGGATGGAGGAAAAAGAGGAGGAGGAGGAGGCGGCCGAGGAGGAGGAGGAGGAAGAGGAGGAGGAGGAGGAGGAGAAGGAGGAAAAGGAGGGGGTGAAGGAGGAGGAAGAGGACAGCTCCCCGAAGAGGAGGAGGACGACGAGTTGGCGGCCAGAGCACCAACGAAGCCCCCGCCACCGCTCCAGAAACCTGGGCCCCCGGCGCCGCCACCGGGAGCGCCCCGCAGGGCAGAGCCGGGAGCGCTTCGACGGCCGCAGAAAGCGAGGGCGGCGGATGGGAGGGAGGGGGAGGATCAGTTCGGGTCAGACGAGAAGGGGGAGATACAGTCAACCCGTGTAGTAAGGATGCGCGGTAAGGACGCAAGGGCCTTGGAAGGCCATGTCGACGCTTTGCGGGCGGGGAGCGGACAGCGCAAGCGGCCAGGGATGGACCGAGGAGGCAAGGATGCAAAGGCACCCTTGGGAAGGGTGCCCAACTTTACTAGGCGGGTTGACTGCAGCAGAGGGGGGGGACGAATCAGCTCACGTCGCTGGTTTTCCCTGGCGCATCCCGGCGCCAGAGGCGCCAATGGCTTCTCGAGGCAAGGGGCCAAGCCGCAGGGTACCGAGACCAGCTGCACGCAGCAGATTTCGTAACGCCTCCTCCTCCTCCTTCCCCTGCTTCCGCTCCTCCTCCTCCGCTCCTTCTTCCTAATCCTCCTCCCCTGCCTCCTCCTCCTCCTCCTCCCCTCCTCGCCTCTCTCCTCCTCCTCTTCCTCCTCCTCCTCCTCCTCCTCCTCCTCCTCCTCCTCCTCCTCCTCCTCCTCCTCCTCCTCGCCACTTCGCCCAACCCGATCAGTCAGCACCAAATCGGGAAATCGGGTCGCATCGAAATGTGCGTCGGAAGCGGGGCGCCTCAGCACGGAATCGCAGTCGAGCCGCATCGGCCGCGCCAGGATGCACGGCAACGCGTGCAAGCGTCGGGCCGCGTCGGATCGTCGAATATTGGATGAGGAGGAGGAGGAGGAGGAGGAGGAGGAGGAGGGGAGGAGGAGGAGGAGGAGGAGAGGAGGAGGAGGAGGAGGGAGGAGGAGGGGGAGGGGGAGGGGGAGGGGGAGGGGGAGGAGGGGAGGAGGAGGAGGAGGAGGAGGAGGAGGAGGAGGGGGAGGAGGAGGAGGAGGGGGAGGAGGAGGGAGCAGGAGGAGGAGAAGGAGGAGGAGGAGAAGGATCGGGCTGGCGAGACTCGATATCGGATCGGATCGATCGGATCGAGGTGGACCATGGAGGGGGGGGCGAGCGCACACGCGGTGCAGTCTGTCGAAGGCGACCGTGAGCAGTCGGCCAACGAAGACGAAGACGACGACGACGACGACGACGACGGACCCTCAGGTTTGGGCGTCGCCAAAAAATCGCCACTGCCGATCTTTTCACGTTTGCGGCCTCTGGAAGCCGTTCCCTGACCCCGGGGCCCTCAAAAACGAAAACGACTCAGAATGAAAATCCGCCGACCCTGTCGGCGTGCGTGAGGGGCTTATCCGTTCGCGTCGTGTTTTCTTTCCTGCTCGACTTTCTCTAGCCGCATCCAGCTTCCACTCACCGTTCTCCCGCTCTCCGTCAGCAGAGTCCTCTTCCTTGCACATGCCGCGCCAAGCAATTGATTGAACATCGTCAAAACTTCGAAGGGAAGCCCCTTCCCTTTTCACTTCCACGGTGCGGGGGGGTGGGGACCCGGGGGGGTCCCGGGGGGGGACCTGGGACCCCCCCATCCGACTCCCCCAGCAGCCTTCGAGAAAGCCCGGAGGGCGTCGCGAGGAGGTTTTCGTCCTCATCCTCCTTCTCCTCCTCCTCCTCCTCCTCCTCCTCCTCCTCCTCCTCATCCTCCTCCTGCTCGTCCTCCTCCTCCTTCTCTTCCTCCTACTCATCATCACCATCCTCCTTGTCCTCTTCTCCTACTCCTGCTCCTTCTCACCTCCTCCACCTCCTCCTCCTCCTCCTTTCCTCCTCCTCTCCTCCTCCTCCTCCCTCCTCCTCCCCCCCTCCTCCTCCTCCCCTCGTCCTCGTGTCGTCCCTGTCCCCTCCTCCTCCTCGTCCTTCCTCCCCTTCTTCCTCCTCCTCCTCATCTCCTCCTCTCCTCCTCCTCCTCCTCCTCCTCCTCCTCCTCCTCCTCCTCCTTCGCTTCCTCCTCCCCCTCGTAGCCCCTTCGATCAGGGTCGGCGGCACGGGCCGTCAGGCCGCTCCAATACGGCCCTGGGAGACATGTCGAGATACTCAGGGGCCCACGTCGCAAAAAACTGCGCAGAAGGTGGTGGAGGAGTCGGAGGGGAGGGAAGGTCCCCGGGAGCTCTCTGGGGCTGCGTTCTGCCCAGGATTCGAAACAAGGATTCAGCCGTGGCGACAGCGCCTCCAGGAACGGCGACGACGACCCCAGACATCCGACGATGAGACTTTTTCGCTGCGCGGCCCCCGAAGACCCGACTCCTTCCCCGGAGGTCAGGATTCCGCCACGGAGCCATGTTTGATAGTCTGGGGTACGATGCCGGGCCCAGGAAGCCGAAGCCGAGGAGAACGACGCCCAGATTGCAAGACTCAGAAATCGGCGGCGGCCACGCAGGGGTGGCGCGAGGGCCAGGAATTAGATCGGGCATGTCCTCCTACAGGCGGATCTGGGAGGGAAAAAAATATGCTTGCGCTATTCTTGAATATTCCTCCTGTAGGGGGACTTGCCCGACTTACGCCTACGTCGGGCCTGTCCCTCTGCAGGGGGAACATTCAAAATTAGTCCAAAAATAGTCGGGGGACTATTTTTGGAGTACTTTTGAGCATTTTCGGAATGTTGTTTGAAAATTCTTCATTTTTCGCCTAAAATCTCCCTGTGGGGGGACAGGCCCGACCTAAACTTCAGCCAAGAAGGCAGGCGGCCCTCTCAGAAGCCCGCCCGGCTGCGGAGAGGCCTTCGCGGAAGCCTCCGGGGATCCCTCGCAGGAGAGGCCCCCGCCCTTCCCTCGGAAGCCCCCGCCGCGCACCTCAGAAGGCTGCCCCGCTCGCGCCGGGGCCCCCCTGGCAGGCGCTTGTTTGTGTATGTCCTGGGCTTCGACGTTTGGCCGACGGGTGGGAGAGGTCCTCTCCCAGCCTTCGCGCCAGCCCCCTCAGCAGGCGTTCTTATGTCCTGGGCTTCGACACCTGGCCGCCCAATAACCCCCCCTCCTCTCCGAGAGGAGGGGCGGCTGGGTCTGCGCCCGTGATCCGTCGATCTGCCTCTGCCAGTCGCGCAGAAGCAGACTGGGGCAGGGGGTCCTGAGACCAGCAACCACAAGCAGCCGCCCAGAACAGCCAAGATATCTGATCTGTGGGGGGCGTGGCGGGGGGCCGGAGCCCGCGCGCGATCGGTGAAACCAGAAGTATAAAAAGCCCACCTGCGAGCGCCGCCAATCAGATCGTCCGAGATCTGGGACCCCACCCTCCCGGCGGCGCCCAGCCGCTTGGCCGGTTGCTGCCGCCGTCCCCGCCCGGCCGCGGCAGTCTCGCCTGGCGCCACCCCCGCTCGCCGCCGCCGCCGTCGCCCGCCGTCGCGCGTCGCCGCCGCGCGTCGCCGCCTCCGCCCCAGACAGCAGGCGCCTTCGAACACAGTCGAGGCGGTCGGCTTGCCTCCACTCTTGGCCTCTGGGGGCCGGCTTCGGGCCTCGGGCGCGCGGAGGAGCGGCCCAGGGTGGAACACTGGCCCAGGGGAAGGGGTCGATGAGGTATGGGGGCCCACGCGTGCAAAAAAAACATGAAGAAATAAACAATAGTACGAGTAGTAGCAGTAATAATAACTAAAAATGAAAAACCCAAAAAAAAAAAAAATCAAAAAGCACGCCGGATGTCTGGGGCCGTCGCCGTCGCCACCGCCCTCCTCGTCGCCGTCGTCGTTAGTCCTCGTCGTCGCCACGGCCGCCGTCGCCGTCGCCGTGGCCGCCGTCGTCGCCGTCAGTCCTCGTCGTCAGTCTTGGGCCCAAGGGCAGCGCAGCGGCGGATCGGAGGTCCGCGGCCCAGAGTCGGCGGGCCGTGCTCGCGTGGGCCGCAGAGGAGTACCCCCAGCCAAGCAGCAGTGCTCGGACCCCGAGCCGTGTGCCTCGAGCCCCGAGCGCAGGGCGAAGGTTCGAGGATCGAGGCTCGAGGAGTGCAGCCAGCGGACGCTTTGGGCCCCCGTTTGGGGCCTGCGGGTACCTCTGGAGGCCTCCGATGGGGTCCTCTGAAGCGGAGACCTCCGGATATGCAAGACGGGAGAAGGGGGAGGAGGAAGAGGAGGAGGAGGAGGAGGAGGAGGAGGAGGAGGAGGAGAAGAAGCCGACGCGAAACAGCCGAGCTCTGGCGTGGGGTCAGTGCCAGCGCAGTGCGACGGCCATGCCCTGGGCGCGGTGGGGAGGCGCTTCGTGGGAGTGGGATCGCCGTTCGATGACGGTACGCAGGAAGAGCCGACGCGGAGGCAGGAGGAGAAGAGCGCGCTCAACCTGGAGAACGCCCAGAGGGGGAGGCCCGCGGACGGCCCTATCAACAGAAAGCGGACGGGGCCCCAGAGAGGCCATCAAGGCCAAGGACTCCACACGGAGTCGATGCACGCCGTCATGCTGGCCGCAAGTGCATTCAAAAAGAACAACACCACGAAACTGCGAAGAACGCGCCACGGCCTCCGCCTCACTCCCCCCCTCCTCCTCCTCATCCTCCTCCTCCACCTCCACCTCCTCCTCCTCCAACACCTCCTCCTCCCCCTCCTCCTACTCCTTCCCCTCCTCGTCGTCCTCCTCCGCCTCCTCCTGCTCCTGTCTCCTGCTACCTTCTGATGGTTATAATGATGATGACGATGCTGCTGCCGTGATCATCATCATCATCATCATCATCATCATCATCATCATCATCATCATCATCATCATCACGATCAGCATCAACACCATCATCATCATCAGCAGCAGCATCATCATCACTATCAGCATCAGCATCAACATCATCAGCGTCATCATCATCACCAGCACCATCATCACCATCATCACCAACAGCCGCATCATCATTATCGTCGTCGTAATCAGCAGCATTATCAGCAGCAGCACCCTCATCATCATTACCATCATATCCTCCTTCTCCGCATTCTCTTCATCATCCTCCTCATCATCAGCAGCATTAGCATGATCACCGTCAGCAGCAGCAGCAGCGTCCGCATCAGCATCCCATCATCAAAAGCAGCATCAGTACCATCATATCATCGTCATCATCATCAGCAGCATCAGCATCAGCATCAGCATTATCAGCATCATCAGCATCATCACCACCGTCATCATAGTACTGGTCATCATCATCATCCCTCGTTCCCCCGCCTTATCCTCCTGCTTATCTACCTCCTTCATCGGACTCCACCACACATCGTCCTCCTCCCCATCAGTATTCTCGTTGTCCTCCTCCTCGTCCTTTACCTCATCCCCCGCCTCCGCCTTCGGAGACATCCTCACCATGTATGATCTTGATGCTTTTAAAAGCATGCAGAATCTTGACGGATAGACGGCGGGTCGCTTTCAAAGTGTGGCTCTCGTCTTCGGGCCGCGCATTTTAGACTTTAAGAAATTGCAATGGTTTCGAAGATTGCGGGCAGGCGGTTTTCAAAATGCGGCTCCCGACCTAGCGCAGCGCACATTCGCCTGAAAGCATCGCAAGTGTTTCACGTATTGAGGGCGAGCCGTATTCAAAGTGTGGCTCTCGCCTTAGCGCCGCGCACACCCGTCTTGAACAGTTGCAATAACTTCACGGATGAAGGACGACTGCATTTCGAAATGCGGCTCGCGCCTTCGCGGCGCGCACATGGCGTTTGTTCTTCTCGCATGGCTAACGCAGCAGAAACGGTGTTCTGGAACGGTTCAGACCTGTCAAGGCGCAACAGTTGCGTTGAGTCGCGGTGCTGCAGCCCCAAGAGTGGCTTCCTGGCGCGATTCGGGACCGTGGTGAAGCCGCGACAGTCAGGCTGATCCGTGGCGTTGGGGACCCGAGAATGGTGTTCTGGCACGCTTCGGGATCTTCAAATGGTTGTCTCCCAACGGGGCACTTCCCTCAGTGGAAGTGCACCCCTGCAGGCACCTGTGAAGAGGGAGCTTGGAGGGAGAATGTCTTCCAACATCGTAAATGAGTATTGGGCTGTCCTCCTCCTCGTCCTCCTCTTCCTCCTCCTCTTCCACCTCCTCCTCGTCCACCTCCTCCTCCTCCTCCGCCTCACATGCCTTCCCCGTCTCCAACTCCTCCTCCTCCTCCTCCTCCTCCTCCTCCTCCTCCTCCTCCTCCTCATCCTCCTCCTCCTCCTTCTCCGCCTCCTCCTGGGCCTCCTTTCCGCCTCCTCCGCCTTCTCCGCCTCCCCCTGCGCCTACTCACTACCCCATGCCACTCACTCCCCACTGTCCCCCTTTCTGGCTCCACATCCCCCCCTTCATCCTCATCACATCTGGCAGCAACATCGTCATCGTCCGCGTTATCACCGTCATTGCCCGTATCATCCGCCTCAACATCAAAATCCAAATTGCCAGTAACAGCATCACCATCATCATCATCAGCATCATCATCATCATCATCATCATCAGCATCGTCATCATCAGCATCATCAATCAACATCATCATCATCATCATCAGCATCATCATCATCAGCAGCATCGTCATCATCAGCATCATCATCAACATCATCATCATCAGAATCATCATCATCGGCAGCATCATCAGCCTCATCAGCATCATCAGCAGCAGCAGGAGCGCCCCTCATCCGCCTCCTCCTCCTCCTCCTCATCATCATCATCATCATCATCATCAGCAGCAGCGCGTCGTCGTCGTCATCGTGACCATCAGCAGCGTCCTCATCATCAAGATTAACAGCAGCAGCCACATCGTCAGCCACGTCATCATCAGCAGCAACATCGCCACCCCCAACAGAACCAGCAGCATCATCAGCACAAGCATCACCACCATCTTCATCATCAACATCACCAGCAGCAGCAGCATCACAATCATCATGATCATCATCGTCATCATCAGCAGCATCAACATCTGCATCATCATCATCATCATCATCATCATCATCATCATCATCAGCTTCATAATTGTCGTCATCACCATCATCATCACCAATACCACCACTACAATCGCCATGAATACCAACAGCGACAACAGCAACATCAGCATCATCAACCTAATGATCATCAGCATCACCATCACCGTCATCCTCTTCATAATCATCAGCATCATCGTCGTCATCAGCATCGTCATCATCAGCAGCACCATCGTCAACATTATCGTCAGCATCAGCAGCATCACCGTCATCATCCGCACCATAAACCTCAACATCATCATCGTCATCATCGTCCACCATCATCCTCGCTATCGTCATGATGCCATCATCAGCAGCAACGGCATCATCGTCAGCATCATCATGGGCAGCGAAAGCGCCACCTCTCACCATCATCAGCATCAGCATCATAATCGTCATCGGCTTCTTCATCATCATCATCATCATCATCATCATCATCATCATCATCATCATCGTCATCATCATCAGCAGCAGCAGCATCAGCATCATCATCGTCAGCATCATCAGTATCATAATGATCATCAGCATCGTCGTCATCTTCATCATCCTGGTCATCAGCATCATCATCATCATCACCATCATCAGCATCATCATCAGCATCAGCATCATCATCATCACCAGCATCAGCATCATCGTCGTCATCAGCATCATCAGTATCATCATCATCATCATCATCATCATCATCATCATCATCATCATCATCATCATCATCATCATCCCCATCATCAGCACCACCATGAGCATCAAAATCATCAACCACACCATTATTACCATCGGAATCATCATCTGCATCAGCATCATCAGCATCAACAGCAACGTCGCCGTCATCGGCATCATCATCGTCATCGTCATCGTCATCGTCATTAGTATCATCATCAGCATCATCATCAGCATCAGTATCGTCATTGACATCGTCATCGTAATCGTCGTCATCATCATCGTCATCATCATCATCAGCATCATCATCAGCATCTGCATCATCAGCAACAACATCGTCAGCATTATCATCATCATCCTAGTCATCATCAGCAGCATCATAGATTTCATCATCAGCATCACCATCATCATCCTAATCATCATCATCAGCAGCATCATCATCATCAACATCATCATCATCATCATCATCATCATCATCATCATCATCATCATCGACCCCCTCCTTCTCATACTCCCTCCCCCTGCCGCCCCGCCAGCTCTTCGGCGGTCAGCGGATTCAGGATGGACCCCTTCTGCGGCTCCGCTGGCTCCTGCGCCTTCGACCCTGTCGCCTTGCCTCAGGGGGTAGATCAACGAGCAGGGCGGCCACTCCGATCGTGTTCAGTCCCCCTATCCCTCTTCCTCGTCCCCCTCTGTCTCCTACCGATGTCATGGGGCCTGCAAACGGAAACTGTCGGCTGAAGTAAGACGGGAAATATGTTTTGATTAACACGCTGGAGGTATGATCCCCTACTCCCCTCCTCTATCTCTTCCTCCTCCTTCTCCTCCTCCTCCTCCTGATCCTCTTCCATTAACCCTTTTACCACGATCCAGCCAGACGATGAAAGCACGTGGATGCAGTCGCTGTTCGTCAGCATCGGGCTGGCGCTTCGTCCCTTGCGGGATACGTCCGAGCAAAACCGACTGCTGACGACGTGCATGCAGAATGGTAGGAAGGTACTGCCCCATCACATCTGCAAGAAGTCAAGGAGTCATCATGGAAAACAACATGTCCTGGCCCTCCACGCCTCCCAGACCTCCCGCCTGCTGTCCGGGCGGACAGTGCCCCAGAGCGGTGACGCGGCTGGCTCGGATTGCGATCGCAGCTCTATCCCGCTTCCCCTCCTCCGCTCCTCTTCCCGGCCTTTCCCCCTCTCCAGGACACTTCCCCCTGGCCTACCCCCCCCCCAACCCCAAAACTCCGCACGTCTGCCGCCCGGGTGGCGGCTTCAGCTCGGGGGACTGCACAGCCCGATCCGGGCGTCGCGCCGGCGAGCAGGTGGGCCTCCCCCCTCTGGCCAAAAGCCGCAGCCACGCCCTGCCGACCGGGCGGAACACCCGCGGGGGGAAGGAGGCCGGGCTGCACGGGGGGCCTCGGCCGCTCTCCGCCACGAGGTCGCCGGACCAGCGCTGCTGCTTCTCCTGCCCCCAGGAGCTCGGGCGGGCGGAGTGCTAAAGCTCGAGCAGCGCAAGGCCCAGGCATCTGGTGCCCCGAACATGAAGGGAATCCAGGGAGCTGGTCTGTTGCCATGTTCGGCTTGTGAGCACCAGAGGCGCCCCAAAAGCGCCACAAGAGAGCCCACGGGAAGAATTCTCAGAATCAGGTCGGGGGGGCCGAATTTGGGAACCCCCTTTTTCCATGGCTGGCCTCCAAGATGGCTCCAGGAGGGCCCCCACGGCCCGCATCGATCTGAAAGCCCCAGGAGGGCCTCGATCTGAAAGCATACGGTCAACTCTTGCATAGCGTATCGCGGCGGCGGCCCCGGCGACTAGCTATGCCCTACGAGCGGGTAGCGTGTTGCTCTGCTCCGCGGGGCGGAAAGCTGGAAGAGGCTCGGAGCGCTCACGCTTCGGAATTGGGAAGTGGTCAGAGTGTCGCGCCGAGGCGTGGTGGGCCAAAACTGGCGGCGCAACACGCGAAGCAGCTTCCCTGGCTTTCGGGTCAGCACTCGGGTCTCCGGCCGGCCGATCTGGGCGATCCGGGCACGTCCGGAGAGCCCCCGGCGAGGCGCAGCACCTGGAACGCCTCCCGAGGCTGGGAGACTGCCGAGCACCGACGAAAGCCCTCGAAATCCTCGACCGTAATCGACGCAAGCTGCACCACGGCACCGAAGGGCCCGGGGCGGGCACGGGGGGTTGGCGGAGCCCCCGGTGCGGACGAGCAGAGGCCGCAGCGCCGCGGCGGTCCCGCTTGAAGAGCTTGATCTCGAGCCGCCGCTTCGACTCGCGCCCCCGGAGCCTGGCCAGGAGCCCGCGGCCAGGCGCCCGCGGCCCCCGTCGGTCGTCGTCGTCGTCGTCGTCGTCGTCGTCGTCGTCGTCGTCGTCGTCGTCGTCGTCGTCGTCGTCGCCGTCGTCGTCGCCGTCGTCGTCGTCGTCATCGACGTCGTCGTCGTCGTCGTCGTCGCCGTCGTCGTCGGCGGCGGCAGCGGCGGTGGCGAGGGCAGCGGCGGTGGCGGCGGCGTCGGCGTCGGCGTCGGCGTCGGCGTCGGCGTCGGCGTCAGCGCTTGGGCTGGTGGCGGTTGTGCCAGTGGTCGTGCTGGTTGCGGTTGTGCTGGTGGTTGTGCTGGCGGTTGTGCCATTAGTCGTGCTGGTTGTGGTTGTGCTGGTGGTGGTTGTGCTGGTTGTTGTGCTTGTGATTGTGCTGGTGGTGGTTCTGCTGGTGGTGATTAGGCCAGTGGTTGTGCTGTTGGTTGTACGGGTGGTTGCGCTGGTGGTGGTTGTGCTGGTGATTGTGCTGGTGGTGGTTGTGCTGGTTGTGCTGGTGGTTGCTGTGCTGGTGGTTGTGGTGGTTGTGCTGGTGGCGGTTGTGGTGGTTGTGCTGGTGGTTGCTGTGCTGGTGGTTGTGGTGATTGTGCTGGTGGTGGTTGTGCAGCTGGTGGTGGTTGTATTGGTGGTTGTGCAGCTGGTGGATGTGCTGGTGGTTATGAGAGACCATGGTCATCATCAATACGACCACGTCATCATCATCAGCATCATCACCATCACCATCATCATCACCATCATCAGCATCACCTGCATCATCATCAGCATCATCATACTAATCATCATCGATATCATCATAAGCATCTTCATCGCCACCATCATCATCATTACCAGCATCATCGCCATCATCATCATCATCATCATCATCATCATCATCATCATCATCATCATCATCATCATCATCATGCTCATTGCCATCATCATCGTCGTCATCATCATCAGCAGCATTACCAGCATCGACACCATCGCCCTCCGCCCCACCTTCTACCTTGTATTTCTACTCCAGTCCCTCCCTTCCGCCTCCTCCTCCTCCTCCTGACACTCCTGCCAGCATACACCAGCCGATCCAGTTGGTTGTGCTGGTGGTTGTACTGGTGGTTGTGCTGGTGGTGGTTGCGCTGGTGGTTGTGCTGGTGGTTGTGCTGGTGGTTGCGTTGGTAGTGGTTGTGCTGGTGATTGTGCTGGGGGTGGTTGTGCTGGTGGTTGTGCTGGTGGTTGTGATGGTGGTTGTGGTGGTTATGCTGGTGCTTGTGCTGGTGGTGGTTGAGCTGGTGATTGTGTTGATGAGTGTGCTGGTGGTGGTTGTGTTTGTAGCTGTTGTGCTCGTGGTTGTGCTGGTGGTTGTGCGGGTGGTTGTGCGGGTGGTTGATGTGCCAGTGATTGTGCTGGTGGCTGTGCTGGTGATGGTTCTGCTGGTTGTGCTGGTGGTGGTTGCGCTGGTGGTTGCAGCTGTTGGTTGTGCTGGTGGTGGTAGTGGTGGTGGTGATGCTACTGATTGTGCTGGTAGTGGCTGTGCTGATTGTGCTTGGGCTAATGGTTGTTCTGGTGCTGGTGATGCCGCACGAAGCCTCCCTGAGAGCATCGTCATTATCAACTCCTCCACGTCATCACCATCAGTAGCATCAGCATCAGTAGCAGCAGCAGCAGCAGCAGTATCAGCATCATCGTCATCAGCATCAGCATCATCAGCATCAGCATCACCATCATCACCGTCATCATCAGCATCATCGTCATCGTCCTCGGTATCGTCATCATCATCATCATCAGCAGCAGCATCATCATCAGCATCATCAGCAGCATCAGCATCATCAGCATCAGCATCAGCGTCATCATCAGCATCATCAGCAGCATCGTCATCAGCGTCATCATCTGCATCAGCATCATCAGCAGCATCGTCATCATCGCCGCCACCATCGTCGTCATCATCCCCATCATTGCCGATCCTCTGACCTTCAGCCTCTTCTACCTCCCCTGTCCTCCCCGCCCGCCTCCTCCCCCCCTGCTCATGACACGTCTGCCAGCATCAACAAGCTGAACCAGCTGGTTGTGCTGGTGGTTGTGCTGGTGGTTCTGCTGGTGGTGGTTGTGCTGGTGGTTGTGCTGGTGGTTGTGCTGGGGTTGTGCTGGTTGTGGTTATGCTGGTGGTTGTGCTTGCGGTTGTGCTGGCGGTGGTTGTGTTTGTGGTGGTTGTATTGGTGGTTGTGCTGGTGGTTGTGCTGGGTGGTCGTGCTGGGTGGTCGTGCAGCAACGAATTCTCAAATCCTTCCAATGGGTCAAGAACAACTAGCACCAACACCCAGCACGACCACCCAGCACGACCACCCAGCACGACCACCAGGACGACCATCCAGCACGACCACCCAGCAAGACCAAGCAGCAAGACCACCCAGCACGGCCACCCAGCAGGACCCCCCAGCACGACTACCCAGCACGCCCACCCAGCACGCCCACCCAGCCCGACCACCCAGGCCGACCAGGCCGCACGACCACCCAGCCCGACTAACCAGCACGACCAGCAGCAGGACCACCAAGCACGACCACTCGCACGACGAACCAGCATGACCACCCAACAGGATCGACCAGCACGACCACCAGCACGACCACCCAGCACGACCACAACAACAACATCAAAACCGTTTGACGATCGCTCGAGGGGGCCGCGGGCAGTCGTGCTGGATGGTCGTGCTGGTAATCCTTGACTGGGATGTCCTGCTTGGTGGCCTTGCTGCTTGGTCTTGCTGTGTGGTCGTGCTGGGTGGTCGCCCTGGGTGGTCGTGCTGGGTGGTCGTGCCTGGTAGTCGTGCTTGTGGTCCTGCTGCGTGGTCGTGCTGCGTGGTCGTGCTGGGTGGCCGTGCTGTCTTTTGACGCAGGACCCATCTCGGCCCGCACTGCTCTCACCTGGGCCTTAACCACTACACTCGCGGGCCCCATGGCGCGAGCCAGCCGTGCCCGTAGATGAACTTCGGAGTAAATTCATCCCGCCGCGGGCGCTGGGGAGGAAAAGCGCAGCAACGAAATCTCGAGTCCTTCGAAGGAGTCGTCTGCCTGCGGAGCCTGCGTCTACAACACAACTGGGGGTTTCATGCGCGTTCGCGGGGTCCCCGGGCCGAAACAACTCACGGAAAAATGGCGGCGGGAGGCGGGATGAATTCACTCCAGCATTAATCCACGGGCACGGCTGAGCCGCGCCCTGGGACTCCGCAAGTTTACTCTGGAGTGAATTCACGGCCAAAGCCGCTGCGGGATGAATTCACTCCGGAATTCATCTACGGGCACGGCTGGTTTGGGACCCGCGAGCGTACTGATTCAAGCCCGCGAGTTCACTCCGGAGTGAATTCACGGGCAAGGCCGCGGCGTAATGAATTTACTGCGGAATCATTTCACGGGCACAGCTGGTTCGCGCCCTGGGACCCGCGAGCGTACTGATTCAGGCCCAGGCGAGAGTAGTGCGAGCCGACATGGGACCCGCGGATTAACTCCAGAGTAAAACTCACGGTCCAGGCTGCCTGGTGAAGTTCTGCGGCGCGGCGTGGCCTTATTCCGGAGTTAGTTCAGGACCCAGGCGGATCTACTGCCAACCTTGCCACGGATTAACTCTGGGGTTAATCTCGAAGTGAAGCCCGTCGGAAGGTCATCAGTGGAGTGGATTTACTCTGGCGTTCATCCGTGGCAAGGTTGGCAGTAGATCCACGACAGAGAAAGATGTTCTTCGGAGTTACTTATTTTGAAAACTCCTGGATTGATCTTTTTGGGGTGAAGGGTGGAGGGGGATGAGCGGGAAAGCAGCGAGGGACGGAGGGATGAACAGGAGAGCCGAAGACCACCATAGATATGAACTGTTGGAGGTCCGCGCCAGCTTCTGGAGACGGCGCTCGAAACCCCTGCCCCTGGAGTTCGGAGCGCGCCTGGGGCGGCGCCAGAGGCGCTGCCAGCGGGGCCCTAGCGCCGACCCCAGAAGTCCGCACAGACCTCCGAAAGCTACTATGTTGTGTGGTTCTCCTTTCGACGGAAGGAGGAAATCGGAGGAGGAAAGGGAACCAACGCGGGAGCAGGATGGGAGGATGGGAGGGAGGAGGAGATAGGAGAAGAGGCGAAAAGAGAGGAGGAGGGAGGAGGAAGGAGGAGAAGGAGGAGGAAAAGGAGGAAGGAGGAGGGAGGAGGGAGGAGGGAGGAGGAGGGGAGAGAGAGGAGGAGGAGGAGGAGGAGGAGGAGTAGGAGGAGGAGGAGAGGGGGAGGGAGGAATGGAGGCATCGGTGAACGAGCACGCCGACCGGACGAGGTCCAGCCCTGGAAGCGAGACAGAATGGCGGCGCCCCGAACTGCAGAGAGGCGCGACCCGCGTGCAGCCAGCGACGGAGCAGAAGGAGGGTAAGGCATGGAGAGGGGAAGGGAGGAGCAAGAAGGGAGGAGGGAGAGGGGGAGGAGGGAGAGGAGGAGAGAGGGGAGAGAGGGAAGTGGGGGGAGAAGGAGGAGGGGAGATGGGAGGAGGAGGAGGACACAGGGAAAAGGAGGAGGAGGAGGAGGGAGGATGAAAGCGGCTGTAGAGGTGGACGGAGGAGAAGGGAAGCGGAGGAGGAGGAGGAGGGAGAAGGAATGAGGAGGAGGAGGGGGAAGAGGAGAAGGGAGGAGGAGAGAACGTTCCAGCTCGTTGTTGAAGTCCGCTCATCGAGCAGAAAGAGGGGAAGCCACGAGCGTATCAGAAGGAAGGAGGAGGGCGAGGAGGAGGGGAGGAGCGAGGAGGGGATCGAGCGGAAGAGGAAGAAGTAAGAGATAGGAGAGAGAAGGAGGGAGGAGAGGAGGAGGAAGGACCCCCCGTGGAACTTCGGCACGGTGTCTTCCGGGACGATCTCCCGGGCCTGGAACCGGCCGCCCCCGTGCGCCCAAGCCGCGCGTCTCGAAAGACGTCGGTCGTCGGTCGTCGGTCGTCTGTCGACGTCGTCGTCGTCCTCCTCCTCCTCCTCCTCCTCCTCCCTCCTCCTCCTCCTCCTCCTCCTCCTCCTCCTCCTCCTCCTCCTCCTCCTCCTCCTTCTCTTCCTCCTCCTCCTCGTCCTCCTCGTCGTGGGTCCTCGGTCGTCGGTCGTCGCTTGTCGGTCATCGGCATCGTCGTCCTC
>CAUYUJ010007175.1:47500-48545 GCA_963575745.1 Prorocentrum cordatum
GGGGGGGGCCCAGAAGCCGTAAATAGTAAAACGAACAAAAGAGGAACACAAAACAAAAAGTACAAAAACCTCCGTCGCTTTCTTCACGTCGCGAGGGGGGTCGGGGCTGAGCTGCCCTGGTACGCAACACGCCACACGTAGCGTGTTGACTCGGAACTCACCGCGCACATTGAGCACGAAGGTTGCTGAACACGATTGGAGGCGGCCGGAGGGTCTGAACTGGCTGGGGCCCCAGAGAATCGGACAGGAGGCGAGGTGAAGGCAAATCCGCTCAGAATCAGTCCCCCGACCTCCCCCAGGATCCATCTGGGGCAGTTTTTCACGCCGGATCCGTTTTTAGGGGACCACATGCAAACCCTACCCCTACCCCCCACGACTTCTGAGGGGGAGGGTGGGGTTGGTGGGGTTCATTTCGCTCGGGAGCTCCCGAGCGGAGTGAACCCCACCCTCCCCTTCGGAAATCGTGGGGGGTAGGGGTAGGGTTCGCATGTGGCCCCCTAGTTTCCATGTTCCTGGGGCCCGAAAACGGCCCCCAGAGACCGAAAAGGGCAAAACAAAACAAAAACAAAAAAATATAAATCTTTTTTTTTTTTTTTTTTTTAAAAAAAAAAAAAAAAAAAAAAAAAAAAAAAAAAAAAAAAAAAAAAAAAAAAAAAAAAAAAAAAAAAAAAAAAAAAAAAAAAAAAAAAAAACTCCCCGAACCCAAAACCTCGAACCTGCCCGCCCGTCCCCACAGGCGGGAACCAGTGCTGGGCCACCTCGGACCCCCCGACAACTCCAAATTCGGCGGCGAGCGAGGGGGGGAAGCGAGAAGGAGAAGGCCTTCTCTGAAGGGGCCCTGGGACACAGAAATGAATACACACAACTTACAGGATTCCCCATATGTTCATTACCTAACAGCTTTTGCTGATAGGTTTCTAGTGGTCTCAAAAGAGAGCAGCAGATGACTCCACAGGGGGTCGGGGCGGGACCCGGAACGGCTGCCGCCGAAGCCGGAATCGCTTGGGACATCCTCGCAAAATCGCTCTTGGCGCTCCCAGAACTC
>CAUYUJ010007176.1:5000-48526 GCA_963575745.1 Prorocentrum cordatum
TCCACTGCTCGCAAAGTAACTGCTCACACATGGCCTGGCTCCGCCATGGGAGACTCGCGATACCTTCACGTCGATGCCGATGCGGGCGTGTGCTCTTCCGGACGTCTGCGAATCGGCACTTTTGCGATTTGGACGCCCGAAATGGGTACGGAAAGAATGGGTACGATGCCCAACAGCAGTTCTTGTTCATTCTGAACAGGATTCGCTGTCCACGCCGCCGCGGCCTGCGTCCACTCAAGACAGAAGGCCGCCTGCCCAACAGCGGCCGCCGTTGGTTTGGGACAACACTTGTTGTTGGGCATTGTACCCATTCTTTCCGTACAGTCGGGGCCTTGCCCTAAGTAGCCCTAAATAAGTAACGAGGCCCCTATTTTCCAGAAGTTGAACTTCCATTTCCTGTCGGCAACCTACGGAAAGCCTGAGGCAAGCTGCGAAACACTTGAGGAACGCGGAGCCCCTCCCCAACGAAAAGGGCTCCTTCTTCAGGGCCCCGACTGTACCCATGTCGGGCGTCCAAATGCGAATGGTGGAGAACGCCGCGCACGGCGACCGACCCGAGGAGCCGAGGCCACCCCTCCGCACGGCAGCCGCGCGCGCAGCGCTGCGCGCCCTCCGCCGCCCTGCGGCTGCGCGCCCGACGGGCCGAGCCGGCCGCGCCGCCGGGCCACGCGCGGCCGAGGCGGCGCGCGCGAGGCGCACGCGGCCGACGGGGGCCGGCCGCGGCGGTAGGCGGGCGGCGCGCCTGCGGAAGGCGCCGTCCCCCGCCCCCCCCCTCCACGCCCTCCCCCCCTCCACTCCTCGCCTCCTGCCCCCCCCCCCCGTTCCCCCCTCCCCCCCCCTCCCCTCCTCCTCCGCTCCCCAATCCACCCCTCCGCCCCCTCCTCCCCATCCGCCCCTCCCCACCCGCCCTTCCCCCCCCCCCCCCTTCCTCCCCTCCTCCCCCTCCTCCCCCTCCTCCCCTCCTCCCCCCCCTCCTCCCCCTCCTCCCCCTCCTCCCCGTCCTCCCGTCCTCCCCCTCCTCCCCCTCCTCCCCGTCCTCCCCGTCCTCCCCATCCGCCCGGCAGGGCAGGGGGGGGGGTTCTGTGTGCGCGCGAGGTGCGTCCGTGGAGGCAGCGCGCCGGGGGTCCCTGCGCGCGTCGCCGCCGCCGCCCGCGGCAACACATCGCGGGTGCGGTCGGTCTGCGAGCTCCCGGATCTCCCCCGCTGGGCGTTACTTCACGGGGGGAAGCGAGAACTACAGGTTGGGCCCCAGGGGGCCCCTTCCACGGCCCCCCTTCGCACACAAGAGGAGCACACAGTTCGGGGGCCCCCCCCCCCCCTTCCCTTTTTTTGATTTTTCATCGCCCTCCATTGCGCGACGCCCGACCGCGAGATGACCTCGTCAGCCTGTGTCGCGTTTCCTCGAGCTCGGCCTCGGGGAGCCGTACGTGGGCCCCGCGACCATCAAAGACTGACCGGGGACGCAAAACGATCCCCAGGGACGGGGTCGAGCCCTCGGGAGCCGCGCATTGAAAAACAGGTCGTCGGAGGTCTGGGCCGCTCCCCGCCGCGAACTCCGCTTCGAGCAGACGGCGGCCGCCCCCGGCGAAGCGCGGCGGCAGGCATTACACGCGCAGCGTCGTCGCTCACAACGTGGGCGACCCAGGCACTCAGTCGTCGTCGAAGGTGGTAACGCAACCATCCGCTCAGCAACACACGCAGCCCAAACAGCCACCCTAGTCCCACTCATACCCGCCCTCCGCCTCATCCTCGTCCGCATCCTCGTCATCATCCCCCTCCCACTGCGAGACACGGCACGGGCGGTCCTCCACAAAGAAGCGCAGGTTGAAGTACAACCCGAAGCCGTTGAAAGCGACGGTCTGTCCATCCTCCTCGAATATGTGGACGCGCTCGCAGCAATCCACCTCTCGGATCGGATGAAAAGGGGGGGAGGGACAGAAGGGTACAGATAGCAAAGAGCAGGGTAGAGAGTCAGCTCACGTAGCTAGTTGTCCCAGCGCCCCCTGACGCCTGGAGACGCCCATGCACCGAGGACTGGGCCCAGCGGAGGGGCCGACACCCGTTGCACGCAGCAGACCTCGTAACCCTCCCTTCAACTACCCCCCCCCCTCTCGTGCGACCCGAGAAAGAGGGGTAGGAAAGGGGGAGGAGGGCGGGGGGCGCCAATCCGCTCGCGTGGCTGCTCTGCTGGCGACCCCCCGGGCGCCCGCTGGGACGCCCGTGCACGGAGAGGAGAGCGCCCAGCGGCGGGGCCGAAAAAACCTGCTGCGTGCAGCAGATCTCGTGGCTCCCCTCGCCCGACCTCTCCCCCGGCCCACCCCGACTCAGCGGGGGGAAGAACGTTACACCGCAGACTGTTCCGGCACCGGGTGATCAGGCAGCAAGGGATCCCTAACTCTCTGGGCGGGGGCCAAGCTAGGAAGGCCTGAAACAGTTGGGATACGGGAGTCTGTTCTGCGAGTGTATCGAGCCAAACTGCCCAGATGTACCGCTCCGAATGCGAATAGACGGGGGCCTCAGTGTGGCCACCCCTTCGTCGTGTCATGAGGGTTAGGGGCTCTCTGATCCTCCAGGGCCGGGGGCGCCAATCCCAGGGCGGCTGGAAAATTCATACCATGATGTGTCCTCCTCCTCCTCCTCCTCCTCCTCCTCCTCCTCCTCCTCCTCCTCCTCCTCCTCCTCCTCCCGAGCGGCGTCCCCGACAGCCGAAACAAGTATCCCGTGCCGCTCTACGCCCGTGGACTGACATCCGCCGATCCCCGGTGCTTTCGGCCCGCGTCCCCGGGCAGACCCCGTCCGCTTCCCCGAGGACAACTTGTTGTTCCTGATGTTCAGTACCCTTTCGAGGTCGGACGTTGCAGTACCTACTCACACGCATCGTTCTCCTGAGCATTGCGGTGAACGCAGCTCGTTACCCAGGCATGGAATGCTCTGCACTGACGCGCGATGCTCCCCTAATAATAAATCCTACTACGCAGCGGCATCACATGTGGTCAGGGACCCGTTCCTGAAGGCCCCAGGCCCCAATAACGCCCCCTGGAGGGCGACATCGAAGATCGAAGAACAACGCCCAGATTGGAGCGCGCATCGTCGGAAACCCGGGCTTGCATCGAAGAGAAGCGCCGGGATTGAGAATTAGCCTGGCGCAGAGCCCAACCATATGCAGGTTTGTCAATATCGTCTTCGGTGGAGCTCACTTCTGGGGCCACGGAATAACGCGTCTGGGGTGCGCGGAAGTATTGTAGAGAAGGCATGCGGGCGCAGCCACTGGGGACTTGGGTGGAGCTCCCTACTGGGCCACGAAACGTGTGAAGGGTGCGCCGATATGGTATGGAGAAGGCATGCGGGCGCAACCAAGGGGGAGGAGGAAGATGAGAAGAGAAGGATGAGGAGAAGGAGGAGGAGGAGGAGGATAGAAAGAGGAACGCAGGGTGCTCCACATTCAAAGCGAGGACATGGTTGGAAACAAATCGTGTCCTCCGAGATCTGCCCTCCCGTCCGGCCCGAGCCTCGAACAGCGACGCGAGGCTCGCCAGCAACCCCGCAAACTTCTGGAGGGCGCCGGTCTGGGCGCCCCTCAGCCTGGAGGAGAGGGGACGACGATGGCCATGGCCAAGATTGAGTGCGGAAGCGTTTTGTGAAACAAACCCTAGATAACCAGCCTCGGCCGTATCCCTGTCCCTAAGGCTGACAAGCGAAAAAGCGATGACGACCTTATGGAGGCACCCTCGCAAACTGACTGAATCGTCAACATCGGCGTCGAGACGCGGCGAAACCAATCCGAAACCAATCAGAAGGATAGGGATAAATTCCCGGCTGGTAACTGGACGCCTCCGCGGCAAATTAAAATCCAGTGTGCGTCGGACCCACGTCGGATGTAACTCGGACTCCCGTCGGGCTGCGTCAGATGTAGGTCCGATGTATGCACGTCGGACTTACGTCGGAGCATAGCTGCGCGAACGTCGACACATATCTTGCGGAACGGACGCGCAGACAAGTTGAGACAACTACTGCGCGCCGCGTGAGGCCCCCTGGATGTTCGTCATATGGAAACGCTAGCCATGGCCAAGACTGAGCGCGGAAGCGTCGGTGTACTTGGATCGGCGCTGGACTTGCGAAGCGGATAAAAGGGATCGTGTCGTGACGTCTCTGACGCTGGTTTCTGACACCGCGTGGATCGTTCAACCTTGAACGATCGGCCGTTTCCGAAACGTCAGATCGTTCGACATCGACCGATTATGGGTCCCTGGCGGCGTTCAACGTTGAACGTTGGCGGCGGGGTCGCCGCCAGTCGACATGACGCGAACTTGCCGTATGGGGGTTATCACTGGATGCCAGGGTAGATAATGACTGGCCTAGCCTGGCATGTAAGTGGGTTCAACGGCTTCCGGGGGCAAATGTATGGGCAAAGTGGTCGGGGCCGACTTGCTGAAATGACGTGGCCCTGTTAAGCCACTCTGGGCACATGCCACCCACTTAGAAGCTAGGTTGGGCCAGAAAGTAACTATATTTGCATCCACTGGTAACCGCCCTATCCCCTTGGCGACCCCCGCGCCGACGGAAGTAGAACCTCAGACACGCTCGCGTCGTGGAAAACAAAAAAAACGCTACCAAACGTTACGGTAGTTTTCGGCCGCTTGGGGCCCTCGCCAGGCCCCGGGCCGTCAAAAAGCGACTCGGGCTGAAAAACTGACCCTGGGGAAAGGGTCGGGGCCTCTGGGGACCCCATGTTGAATAACAAAAAGACATCGGCTGTCTGGGGATCACCCTCGTGAGTCGGCGACGGCCGGCATAGGACATGACCAAGGTCAGCGTCGACAATTGGATGCTCAGTCTGGTGACCTTCCTGGAGACACTCGCTCCACTCGTGCGTCGAAGCTGCGTCGGACGTCCGTCGGTTTGGGTCGGCCTTGAGCCGATCCCGAGCCGAACCTGAGTCGAGCCGGAGTCGGACTTGAGTCGAACTGGAGTAGGACTTGAGTCGATCTAGAGCAGAACAGATCCGTCAGGTGGGCCCCAGGAGCGAACGCGCGCCAGGGAGGCACCCGCCGCGCGCGCGCGCGGCGCCTCCTCCAAATTGCAAATTACCTGCGAAACGCACGCGCCGCGGGGGGGCAGCGCCCCCCTCCCCACGGCGGCCTATCCTCGGCGCGCGGCGGAGCGGCAAAATCACGCCTGCGCAGCGAGGCCGCGGTCGCGTCGCACTGTCGCGCGCGCGATCTACGCGCAACCGTGGCCGATTTGTGCCCGCCCACAGCGGTGCACGTCTGCGTCTTCGAGCGCCCTTGCCGCTGTGGGCCTACCAATTAAAGACAAGATCCCGCGACGCATTGCTCGTCGTCGTCGTCGTGCTTCGTCCCTCGACGGCCTGCCCACGGCGTCGGCCCGCCGCCGCCGCTCCGCCCACAGCGGGATCTTCGCCGGGCGCCCGTCGGCGGCGGAGTGCACCAGACAGCCCACGCGGTCCAGGTCGTGGTGCGGGCTGCACTCCACTGGCTCGTCCTCCGAGCGGCCTCCGGTCGGCCCGATGGCCTGTAGGTGAGAAGGAGGGAGAGAGAGAGAGAGACAGAGAAAGGAAGAGAGAGAGAGAGAGAGAAAGAGAGAACAACAGCAGCAGCAGCAACAACAACAACACCAACAACAACAACTACAACAACAACAACGATAACAAAACAATACCAATATCAACAACGACAAAACAACAGCAACAACACCAACAACAACAATAACAACAACACCACCAATAGCAACCATCACAACCGTAACAGCAACACCAGCAACAACAACAACAACATCCACAACAACAACCGCAACATCATCAACAACAACAACAGCAACAACAATATAAGCAACAACAGCAACAAGAACAACCACAACACCAACAACAACAACAACAGCAACAGCAGCAACGACGGCGACGAACACATCAACAATAGCAGCAACAACAATACTATCAACAACGACAATACAACGGCAACACCAACAACAATAACAACGCCAACAACAGTAACACTCACAACAGCAACAACAACACTAACAACAGCAACAGCAACAACAACATCAGCATCACCAGCCATAACAACGTCAACGCCAACATCAACAACAGCAGCAGCGACAACAACAACAGCATAAGCAACAGCAACAACAACAGCAACCACATCACCAACAACAGCAACAACAGCAACGACAGCGAAGAAAACATCAACAATAGCAGCAGCAACAACAACGAGGACAACAACAACAACAACACAAACAAAAACAACAACAATAACAACAACAACAACAACAACAACAATCAGTATAAGACTGTTCGCTCTTACTTGCCCGCGTGTCATTCAAAACGAATTCCCCCACACCCTCGATACCCGCCCTTTTTTGTCTTCGATCACACCCCCTTTGGGATTCTCTTTGCAGGGGGCGGCGGGCTTAGACAGGCGGGCAAACCTGAACGGGCGGACAATCCTTCGTGGGCGGACATGTGCCCGCCATTGGAAGTGGTGTCGGCCCTGCAAATATAGGAGGGGGAGAACGAGGGAGAGTGGCAGGAAGGGAGGGGGAGGGACGAAGGAAGTGGGAAAGCGCCAGGAGAGAAGGAGCGAAGAGGTGGGCGGTTGATTAGAGGCAGGGAGAGAGAGAGAGAGAGAGAGAGAGAGAGAGAGAAAAAAAAAAACACAGATAAGAGAGGTAGAGAAAAGGAGAGAGAGAGAGAGAGGGGAGAGAGAGAGAGAGAGAGAGAGAAAGAGAAAGAAAGAGGGAGGAGGCAGGAGAGGGGAGGGAGACGGGAGGAGGGAGAGGAGGGAGAGGAGGGAGAGGGGATAGGGCACAGACGGAAGAGAGGAGGGAGAGAAAAGGGAGGAGAGGAGGGAGGAGGGAGGAGGAAGGAGGGAGAGGGAGGAGGAGCAGGAAGGTAAGAGCGTGAACGTTCGAGGAAGTCCTAGGCGAAAGCGCCGTTCCTGAAGGAAGTCTCGGGCGGGAGCCCACGACGGGCGAGCGATCCCCTGGCGGGCGGGTCGGGCGGGTGGGACATTCAAGCGGGATGCCTGAGTATGGCGAGAGCGCGATTACTAAGTATATTGTAACGGCGTCCTTGGCGCAGCGTGTTTCCTGAGTGTCGAAAGCGCGACTTCTCAATAAATTGCATGGAAGACACAGGCGAGAGCGCAATTCCTGAATAAAATGTGAAGGGTTCTCTGGCGGGAGCGGGGAACTTGATTAAATTGCGAAGAAGTCTTGATTCAACTGCGAGGAGGTCTCAAGCGGGAGCGCCGTTCAAGAGTAAAGTGTGAGGAAGTCTCAGATGGGAGCGGGGGTCCTGACTGAATTGCGAGGGTGTCATCGGCGGGAGCACCGTTCCTGAGTAAGTTGTGAGGAAGTCTCAGGAGCGGGAGCCCTGAGTAAATTTGGACGAAGTCTCAGGCGGGAGCCCTTGTTGTTGTAATCCAGGGGGGCCAGGGGCCCAGTTTGAGCACCAAGACTTCCCCTGTCGAAAAACAGGGTGCGAACGTCGAGGGGCACACCTTGATGGAGAAAAACAATATGCACCGGTGAGGGGGGATTAACAATAATTATTGCCAAGGCCAGGCTAACGGCGATGTTGCTTAACGGCGATGTTGGGAACCAAATGGTAGGAAATCACGAACCACACTTTCCTACATCCCCAACCTGCGAGTGGATCGAGCGAACACGACACAGCAAATTGTGGGGAAGCGCGAGCCACGCGTTCCCACACTACCGAAACCTACATCGCCGCTACCTACGTAGCCGTTAGCCCGTCTACGGTATTGTTCAGGAATGAGAATTCAACAACAACAACAACAACAGCAACAGCAACAGCAACAGCAACAACAACAACAAACACAAGCCGTCGGAAGTCCGCGCAGATGTCCCGGGTCGGCGCTGCAGTCGCCGTGCTAGGGAACGCTCGACAAGGATCGCAAACCTCTGTTGAGCCCCGCCAGCTCCTGGATGCACGAGGAGCGCGCGAGAGGAAGGGCCCACTAAGGGACCCGAGGAACAGCGTCTTGCCTGCAGCCCGCCCTGCCCTGGCTTGAAGGGGGTCCCGTCAGGAAGGGGGAAGGAGGGGGGCGCACTCGTCCTCCTCGTCCTCCTCGTCCTCTTCGTCCTCCTCGTCCTCCTCGTCCTCCTCGTCCTCCTCGTCCTCCTCGTCCTCCTTGTCCTCGTCCTCCTCGTCCTCCTCGTCCTCCTCGTCCTCCTCGTCCTCCTCGTCCTCCTCGTCCTCCTCATCCTCCTCGTCCTGAGCCGCCTACGCGCGTATAAGAGCGACCCTTCGCCACAGTGACCTCTGCAGCGGGCCCATTGGCTTCATAGCCCCCCCCCAGCAATGGCCTGCGCGATTGGGCCTGGCCTCCTCTGGCGGCCCCCCTTCTTCCGCTCACGAGATCAAGGCTTAGGCCGCGCATGTTCTCTTAAAGGCGGCTCTTGGAGGAAAAATGAAAAATAGTCACAAACAAAAACGCCAAAAGAGCCCGAGTTCGTCGAAACATTAAAAAAAACCTTAACAGACTCCACAAAAATAACTCAAAGAAATAGTCCACGGAGCACGCAGAAATCGTCCCCGGACTACGTTCCTACGATCCTTGCGACAATTCCTCCTTTAGCCTGCAGAGGGACACGCCCGACCCGAGCCCGTGGGGAGCAGCGCCGACCCCGCAAGCCCGCGGGCACCCCCCCCGGCGTGGTGCGCGCATGCGCTCCCCGTGCCGCTTTCCGAGCCCCCCAAGGGGGGGCCAGCGAGCACATCCGCCGCTGGCTGCTCGGCGCCACGCCGCCCGCCAGCCGCTCCAGGAGCCCGCGGCGCTCCCGCCTGGAGGGGCCCAAGGACACACAAATAAATACACACAAATAAAGATATCATTCCATATGTTTGTTGTTTTTTGTCTTCCCCCCCACTTCCCATATTTTCCCATATTTTCTGGGGAATCGCCGATTAATTCTGTCTGTGTGCTTCTTTCCCTCCTGAAGCCCGTCCGGCGGCAACTCATGGGAGCCTCCCATATCATCCTGTCGGCTTGTGCGGATCGGCGCTGATCGACACTGAATCGACGCCCATCGGCGCCAGATGGACGCTAGGTCGACGCCAGCCAGCGCTGAATCGGCGCTGTCTCGTCGACTCCCAGGCGCCAATCGACGCCGAGGACGGAACCAAGAGGGTATACCAGGCTCCCATGACGTGCTACCGAATGCTCAGGGGGAGGGCGGGGGGGGAAACATCGATACGTCGCTGCACCATTGGCTCTGAACGCGCCAAGTAAACGAAGCCGGCACCACGGCAAACTCACGGCAAGCCCTGCGTCCGACCGAAGCGCTCTCCCCAAGACTTCATGCCGCGCGTCGGAGAAAACGGCGCGGCGACATATGGAATCGGCGATACACCGCCGATAAACCGGTGATGACTCGGAGAATTCGTACGTTCCTGGGCGAGATGGGCTATCCGGCCCCTATTGGCGATGAGTGGGCGTCTGGGGGTCGCTGCGTTCCCCCCTGAGCCTATCCCCGTGTCCCCTGGTTTTGCGGGCCAGAATGATAAGCAACAAAAGAACCCCTAACCCTTTGGGAGGGGACCTGAGTGAGGAGAGCCGAAAACATGAGGGATAGGGGGACTCTTCCGTTGATGTATCAGACCAAACCGCCCACATGTATCACCCCTAAAGCGAAGACGGGGACCCCAGTGAGGCCGCGCCTTTATCGTGCTATCAGGGTGAGGTGCTCTCTTGCTCTCCATGACATGACTCCGCTCTCCGGCGGCCGTTCGGGACGATCTGGGCTCCCCGGAAGGCCCTCGGTGAGGCGCAGCCACTCGAACGCATGCCGCGGCCGGAGGAGCGCAAAAGGACCCACGAACATGTCCGAACACCTCGAACCTCGAACCACCGATCCCTCGAACGTTGCCCCTGACAGTTGCACGTGTCCGGCGACCCTCAGATCTGACGCTTCACAAAGCACATTGCAACATCGCACAAAGTCACCACCGAAGCCCCAAGGCCATGGGCCCCAAAACTGGGCGAAAACACTATTTTTGAGAAACCTGCACCACGATGATGTCTGCTCTCGCAACGCTAGGCCATGCGTGCACGCAGCCTCTGGCAGAAGCTGTGGCCCGTGGGGGAGTATGCGGCACCCCCTTGTCTGGCCTCGACCGCTGCGCGCTCTCGGGCCACGGTGGCAACGTATTGGGATTAAGATTGCAACGCCAGGACCTCCAGACATGCATGCCAGGACACTCCGAGGGAAAACGTCAAGACCTCGAGCCTCCGAGACCTCGGAGGAAACCTCCCGACACAACAAAAAACACTCGTGAGGAGGAGACCCGCCCGCGACCTCCGAGAGAGCACAGGCACGCCCGAGACCTCGCCCACTGCCGCTCCCCCTGCCGCTGCCCCCCCCTGTTTGGACGCCCGAATTGGGTACGGAAAGAATGGGTACAATGCCCAACAGCAAATGTTGTCCCAAACCAACAGCGGCCGCTGTTGGGCAGGCGGCCTCCTGTCTCAAATGGGCACGGTCCGCGGCGACGCCGACAGCGAGTCCTGTTCAAAAGGGACAGGAACTGCTGTTGGGCGTTGTACCCAATTCTTTCCGCACCCATTGCGGGCGTCCAGACCCTGGCGCCTGCGGCTGGCGGCGGCAGCCCCGCTCGGCGCCCGCGCGCCGCCACCGCGCCGCGGCGAGGCCCCGCCCGCGGGCGGCGGCGGCGGCGGCGGCGCGGCGGCGGCCGGCCGCGGCGGCGCGCCGCCGGGGCCTCGCCCGCGGCGGCCGCCGCGGCGGCCGGCGCGGCGGCCGGCGCGGCGGCCGCGGGCCGCCCGCCCGGCGGGGCGGCGGGGCGCGCCCGCGGCGGCGCGGCCTTCGGCTGCGATTGGTTGCCAGCCTGGAGCACATCCCTATCCCTATGCTGGGCACCTCTTCATCACGATGCCAATCTTAGGGGTTCCCTTATTTTTTGACGGCGAATCCCCAAGATTGTCATCGCCTTGTGGCGTGTCAATCTGAGGGATAGGGATACATTCGAGGCTGGTACATTAGGTCGGGGGTGTCCTCCAACAGGAGGGGCCCAGCCACAGGAAGCCTTCCACTCACGCTGTCCCCATCGCACTTGAGGGCAACATCCCAGGAGTACTTTCGAGCACCCGGGAACGTGTCGAAACAGTGTCGAGACAGTGTCGGACGAGGGTCTCCCAGGGCCCGACACGTGAAAACTTTCAAGTTCACGTACTGCTTCGGTGCTCGACATTTTTTCTCGTGCTCAAAGCTAGAGTAGGTTGGAACATCATAACCTTCCACAAGAGACACAACTATGAGACCCCAAGACGTCCACGGATTTCTGGTGTGGGAGCCTGACGCTGCCCATCGAAACCCAAGAAGCTCGGGGGGCACCCTGGAGGCAAGCAGAGTGTTTCTTGGCATGGGCTTCCACTGTACAGGCGGACTCTGGAGACGAAAATCAAAGGTAATCAAAAACAGTCCGAGGAGCACCAAGGAAAACGTACCCTGACTTATATATATATATATATATATATATATATATATACAAATAAATAATATATATATATATATATATATAACAAAAAACTTTCTCGAATCTCCCTCCTGTAGAGAAGCGTGCCCGACGTAAAGCTGCGTGCAGGAGTGGCCCGATGGGCAGGAGTGGCTTCTGGTGTGCAGCGTGCTGGCGGCAAGCGAGGGGGGGGGGTCGAAGTTGATTGGAGAGGACGCGCGAGAGGACACATGACTTATGTCGGGCGTGTCCCCCTACAGGGGGATTTTCGACGAACAAAAAAAATACCCCAAACATATCCCAAAAAGGTCAAAGAATACTCACCCCAGACTATGTTTGGACTATTATTGGACTATTGTTTGGGCTTTATTTTTCGTCGAAAATCCCCCTGTAGGGGGACAGGCCCGACTTAACACAAGACCCTTCCGAGGGCCACGTTGCCACAGGAATGTAGCAGGCGTGGGCAGCGAAGAATAGGACACAAGGGCGCTCTTGATTCCGCAGGGCCGACCCACGAATCAGCCTCGACTGTATTCTCAGCAGGGTTGGAAGTCCCCTGGCCTTCTGAAAAGTTTGCTGAGCCTTGCCCGAAGGCAAGGAATGCTTCTCAGCCTCGACTGTATTTCGAGCACTGACACCCATCTGTGGCCAGAGTGCGAAAAAACAGATTGCTGCGCTGAGGAGCAACGATAGGGAGGGATAGGCACAAGTGGGGAAGCATCGACCTGGGATCGGCGATACATCGCCGATAGATCGGCGATAGGCCCCCTCATAGCGAATCCCCATCTTCCTGGGCGGGTCGGGGCCACCGGCCCCCCCTTGGGGATCAGTGGGCGATTGGGGGTCGATGCATCCCCCCCTATGCCTATCCCCCCCCTACCCTCCCCCCGCGACGTGCCACGCAGCCCCCCGCCACCCCCCCGAGAAGGCCGCACTCCAGAGCCGCCCCCACCCCCGGGCGCAGGGTCGCTCACGTTGGTTGAGCAGGGACCGGCCGTCCCGGTATTCCTATAGCCCTACCACGGAATGTTCTTAGAACCCAAAAATGTTCTAATAACAAAAGCAATGTTCTTAGAACATTAACCCGAAGCGATAAAACAAGACAGACTCCGCCAGAAATGTTCTAAGAACATTTCGTGGAAACCACAGAAGGTTCTTAGAACATTCTTTGGTAGGGCTATGGGCGAGCCAGGACGCTTCGCCACTGCTTGCGTTGGAGGCCGAGGCCTCCGCCGCGGGCGCCGGCCGGCTCGCGCCCGGGCCCGGCGGCGAGAGCGCCCGCGCCGCGGGGGCCACGCCGTCCTCGCGCCGCGGTGGGGGCCAACGCTCCCGGGAAGGGAGGGATGGTGGGAGGGCAGGAGGAGGAGGAGGAGCAGGAGGAGCAGGAGGCAAGGCAAATGTAACGCAAAGGCGCATAAAGGGGGCATCTCGGGCCGCGATGGGGTCTTCTCCCAACCATGCTGTGGTGTTGGGTTTTGTCGCTCTGAAGAGACAGCGCCCCGCGTCTCCTCTCCTATCCTCCTCCCCCTCCTCCCTCTTCTCATCCGCCTCGTCATCGTCATCGTCATCGTCATCGTCATCGTCATCATCATCATCATCCTCATCATCATCATCATCATCATCATCATCATCATCATCATCATCATCATCATCATCATCATCATCATATCGTCGCCATCGTCATGATCCGCATTATCATGATCATCACAATCGCCACCGTCAGCGCCGCGCTCCCCACACGGTTCGTGGTACCACAGGGAGCTCCACCGAAGGCCTCAGCGGGAGCGTCCGCATGGCACCGCCGTCCCATTTTGGCACATCCATCACACGGCTTGTGGGCCCATAGGGAGGGAGCTCCGCCGAAGGCCCTTGAAAGGCCCCCAAGAGAGCGCCCAGACGGCCCAAGACGCCCCCAAGACGGCCCAAGAAGCCTCCGAGGCGGCCTAAGAAGGCCCCAGGAACGCCCCAAGAGGGGCCCCAGAGAGGGGGCAGGGACCGACGTTGTGGGCTCTCCGCCTAAAGAACGCCCCAGGAGGCCCCAAGAGGCCCCCAAGAGGCCACAAGAAGCCTCCAAGAGGTTTTCAGGAAGCCCCCAGAGACCCCAAAGAGGGCCCCAGGACTGCCTCTAAGTTGGCCCCGAGATGGTCGCGCCCCAGGGCCCGAAGACTGCCCAACAGGGCTCCAAGATGGTCGGAGACGCCCCGACAAAGTGGCACAGCGTCAAACGGACAACACGGGAACCAGCATAATGCGCCATAAAGCGGGGCAGCGTCAAACGGACAACATTGCAATCAGCAGTATGCGCCGTCCAGGCATCCTCTTCTTTGTTTTTCTCTTCCTCGCAAACCGCGCCCACTTGTCGTTCAAGGTCGGGGTTCGTGTCATTATCAGGTTTTTAATGCTAAATCCCTATACATGATCCGCACGCGGAGAATGTATTAATTATCCCGGCAAAGCAACCTAACAGCGATGTGTAGAAGCATATCTGAAAGCATTCCCCTTAAGATTCTGCTGTTCTCGCAGTCGTAGTCGCATTTGCGATGACAGTCGCAGCGGCAACGGCAGTCGCAGTCACAGCCTCAGCCTCAGCCTGCCTCAGCCTCAGCCTGCCTCAGCCTCAGCCTGCCTCAGCCTCAGCCTCAGCCTGCTTCAGCCTCAGCCTCAGTCTGCCTTCAGCCTCGGCCTCAGCCTCAGCCTGCCTCAGCCTCAGCCTGCATCAGCCTCAGCCTCAGCCTCAGCCTGCCTCAGCATCAGCCTGCTTCAGCCTCAGCCTCAGCCTGCCTCAGCCTCAGCCTCAGTCTGCTTCAGCCTCAGCCTCAGTCTGCCTTCAGCCTCGGCCTCAGCCTCAGCCTGCCTCAGCCTCAGCCTGCCTCGGCCGCAGCATCAGCCTGCCTCAGCATTCAAAATGTGGCCCAGGAATGGAGTTCTGGGAACTAGAAGAACACGAAGTGGCCTACAGTTGGCTCCGGGCATTCAAAATCATGCCCAGGAATGGAGTTCTGGGAACTTGAAGAGCACGAAGTGGCCTACAGTTGGCTCCGGGCATTCAAAATGTGGCCCGGGAATGGAGTTCTGGGAACTCGAAGAACACGAAGTGGCCTACAGTTGGCTCCGGGCATTCAAAATGTGGCCCGGGAATGGAGTTCTGGGAACTCGAAGAGCACGAAGTGGCCTACAGTTGGCTCCGGGCATTCAAAATGTGGCCCGGGAATGGAGTTCTGGGAACTCGAAGAGCACGAAGTGGCCTACAGTTGGCTCCGGGCATCCAAAATGTGGCCCGGGAATGGAGTTCTGGGAACTCGAAGAGCACGAAGTGGCCTACAGTTGGCTCCGGGCATTCAAAATGTGGCCCGGGAATGGAGTTCTGGGAAGTCGAAGAGCACGAAGTGTATGACTGTTGCATCCGGTTATTCAGAATGTGGCCTGGGAATGGGGTTCTGAGAGGTCGACGAGCACGAAGTGTGTGACTGTTGGTGAAAAACGAGCCCGGCACAGGCCCGGCCGGCAACTCCCAACGCCTGCCCGGACCCCCCTGTGGAGTGATCTGTGAGCTCTTTTGAGTCAACTAGAAACCTATCAGTCTACGCTGTTAGGTAAAAACGGCTCTGTATGGTGGCCCCCGCGGTGGAGAGACGCGAAGGGACGACGGTTCACCAAAACAGCCCACCCCCCGCGCCCCCCGCCAGGCGGACAAGACGGACACCCCCACGCGGGGCGACGCCGAAGCATCAGACACCTGCACGCCCTGCGCCCCCCCGTGGGACAGCTCGTTTCACCCCCACGCGCGGTCCACCCCACCCACGCTTAGGATGAGACCCACGCTTAGGATGAGATCGGGAGTAGGCGACTGCGGTCCTCGCGCGTGGCAACCCCGAGCATCTCGAGGAGCCGCAGCGCCACGGGCGGCAGAGGGGGCGCGTGCCCGCCAGCCCGCACGCCCAGCAGGAGCTCGGCGGCGCCGCCCGCGAGACAGTCGCGCACCGTCTCGGAGGGGTCGCCGAGCTCCCCGGCGGCCGGCAGCTGCGCGAGCGCCTCCACGCGCTCCCGCACCAGCTCCTGAGCAGTCGGCTCGTATCATGAGGATGCGCGATGAAGACGCAAGGGCCCTGGACGCCCATCTCAAAGCCTTTCGAGCGGGGCGCGGCCAAGGAGAGTGGCCAAGGATGGACCGAGGAGGCAAGGATGCAAGGGTACCCTTGGGAAGGTTGCCCATCCTTACTGTGCGGGTTGACTGTAGGTCTGCCCCCACCAACCAGCTATTCTCCTGAGTCGGTGGGAGGCGTGGGCAGGGCTCCGATGTCCCCACGTCCACGACGAACGCCGAGCCCTAGTAGGCGTTGTGCTGATCCTCGGTCTCGACATGTGGCCGAAGGATGAAGGGGGGGGCGGCCTGGGTCCGGGCCAGTGCCTGGTGCATCTGCTTCTACCAGTCGCGCAAGCAGACTGGGGGAGGGGGGACCTGACCTTTGTGGGCCCCGGAAACGGCAGGGCCGTTTTTTCACCGTTTCCAAAACAATGCCCCTTGAACATGGAAACGGCAAAAAAACGGCGACCGGAAACGGCAAAAAAACGGCTCCAGGATTGGAACCGGAGCCGGAACCGGTCAAAAAACGGCGACGGAACCGGTAAAAAAACGGCGTCGGAACCGGCAAAAAAACTGCAAAACGGAACCGGTAACAAAGCGGCCCTATCGTTTCCAGGGCCCACTAAGGTCCTGACCAGTCACCAGAAACCAGCTGCCAAGGGCGGCCAAGATCTGGTCTACGGGGGGGGGGAGGGCGGGGCAGGGGGGCCCGCGCCCATCGGCGAGACCGAACATGGCAGAACAACTGCGACGACACTCGGCGGCCAGCCAAAGGGGGAAGCGAGAGGGGGCGGGCCTCCTCAGAAGGTTCGGAAGTCCCCTGGCCTTGCGAAAGGTCCCAACAACCCTCTGGGCGTAGGTGGTCAAGGGCGGTTTCTCTTCCACCCCCCCTCTTCCCCTTCGGGGAAGGGCTTATTATAACTGTTCCGTATTGATATACACCACCGGGGGCCAACCCGACACCATGCCGACACCATGCCGACACCATGACGACCCGCCCCCCCTCATCCCTATCAAAAAAAACCATACAAAACGCTTTTTGCCTCCACATTTGGAGCATGCGCGGCCACCTCGATGCGGCCCCCCACCACCACCCCTGTCAAAAAACAATGCAAAGTATACTTTGGGGCAAAGTCTTGAGTCATGTTCGTGAAGCCCACGAGCACGGTGCATTGTGTTTGACAAAGACGGTGGGGGTGTCAGCTTTTTCCCTGCTGCGCGCAAAGCTACCATTCCTGCGCGCAGGGCACCTCGCGGCTAAATCTGGATCATGCGCGGCCATCCCGCGATCATTGTCACGTTGTTTTTGACAGGGAAGGCGGGGGCGGTGGCGCGTGGCCTGCTGTGCGCGGGCCACCAGACACAATGATGAGCATCGGCTTTCGACAAGGATGGCGGGGGCCGACATGTTTCCCGATGTGTGCTGTCACGTGCGCAAGCGAAACTGACGCACTCTG
This sequence comes from Prorocentrum cordatum, assembly GCA_963575745.1. NCBI lineage: Eukaryota > Dinophyceae > Prorocentrales > Prorocentraceae > Prorocentrum > Prorocentrum cordatum. Next base: position 22,054 of record CAUYUJ010007176.1, read on the forward strand.
CACGTGCCCCGAACGCGGCGCACCTGGCGCGGCTGGAGTGTGCGGCACACCTGGCGCGCGTGGCGCACCTCGCACAAACGTCGCTCAGGCTCGGGTGTTAGTTTTGTGGTGTGGGGGCGGGTGGGGGTGAGCTAGACGGCTTGCCATATAGGAGAGTGCCTTGACCCCTCCCCCTGCCCCCATCCCCTGGACCTGGACGGGCGGTGCCGCGACCCACTGGAGCGTCCAAAGGGGCCTCGGCTAGGGTATAAAAATCATGTGCTTTACTATGGTGTTGACCCATGTTGACCCCTTGGGAGGGCAGCGCTAAAACGAGCTCCCCTCTTCTTTGATCGATGACCTCCAAGATGGCCCCGAGAAGCGCCCAGGAGGCCCCAAGAGGCCCCAAGATGGCCCAAACATTGCCCCACGAGGCCCCCAAGAGGCCCTCAGGAGGCCACCAACAGGACCCCAAGCGGCCCCAAGAGCCCCCCTTCCCGAGGCACCCAAGGCGCCCAAGAGCCCCTCAAGACCGCCAAGACACCCCCAAGACGCCTCAAGAGGCTACCAAGAAGCGCCAAAGAGATATCCCAAGAAGCTCCGAGAGGCATCCAAGAGACCTCTGGCCCTTTTTCTTACCCTCCTCCTCCTCCTCCTCCTCCTGCTCCTCCTCATCCTCCTCCTCCTCCTCCTCTCCTCCTCCTCCTCCTCCTCCTCCTCCTCCTCCTCGTCCTCCTCCTCCTCCTCCTCCTCCTCCTCCTCCTCCTCCTCCTCCTCCTCCTCCTCCTCCTCCTCCTCCTCCTCCTCCTCCTCCTCCTCCTCCTCCTCTCCTCCTCTTGTCCTCCTCATCCTATTCATTCCTCCTCCTCCCCACGCCCTCATCCATCAATCCTGCCTCCTCGTCCTCCTCCTCCTCCTCCTCCTCCTCCTCCTCCTCCTCCTCCTCCTCCTCCTCCTCCTCCTCCTCCTCCTCCTCCTCCTCCTCCTCCTTCGCACGGTTCGGCCATCCCCCTCTTTGCTCCCGCACTTCCCTGATCACCTCAACTCGCCTGAACATCGTTTCTGGATGGGCTGGAGGGGATACTTGTTTGATTGGCGGCTCCAAGGAAGAGTCCGAGAAGCGGAGCGGGCGCGTCTGGGGCACAGGGCGAGATAATTACTTACGAAGGCGCCTAGGCCAACGTAACAGGTGCACCTGCAAGGGACAAAATGCCCCCCATTAAGTTGCGAGCCACCCGCGAACGGGAAAGCAAGCACCAGACAGGAATAGACGGAGAGGAGTCGCACAGTGGCGCCAGCTCAACCCATCCAGACCACAGAGCACAGGCTGGGGCAGGGCCGCCAAGTGGCAGGACAGCGGGCACGTGAGGCCGTACCGCTCACCACTACGACGCGAGAGAGGTGGAAAGCGCGGGCAGAAGAGGGATGGCCAGGTAGCCTCACTCACTTGTACTCCCGGGCGCGATCCCACGTGAGCCACCGACCAATGCACTGACGTCGAAGCAGCCGTGAAGTCCGCACCTTGACTGCTTGACCCGGGGCGTCGGGGGAAACGGCAGCAGGTGTGGCCGAGCACCATGGACCAACTTGTAGGAGAGCATGAGTACAGCCAAAGGATGAACCACTTGAGCAGTACCAGGAGCACGATGCAGGCTCCCGCCCAGGGGTGGATCACGCTGTCGGCGAACAGCGCAGGCAGCTTACCCCGCACGGTGGACGGGGGGAGCAAGCGGCGCGCGTCAATCGGGGGCCGTGGTGGACCGGAAGGGGGGGAACGTCGACAGACGAGCAGAGGGTGCACCACTTGCCGTGCCGCATTCACTCCAGGCCCGGCCCCCGGCGGCGCCGGGGCAGGCAGGGGCCCGAGCAGTCAGAGCCACACCAGGCGGCAGCGCGGCCCGCCCTCACTTCGGAGCGCTGCGGGAGAGCCGCCAGGTGGTGCATAGACCCGAGTGCTCCACGAGCCTCGGTAGGGGGGAAATCGCGCGCGGCCGAATCCACAGGAGGAGGAGAGGGGGGGAGGAGAAGACGCAGCCGATAGCCGCAAAAACAATTGAATGAATGGAGGAGGGGGAGGCGACGCCACAGCGAGTACAGCGAGACCCAGGCCACTGTGAACGCACCGCGCGGCTCGGCGGGACCTCGGTCACGGGGGGAACAGGGTGCCTGTAGATGCTGGGGGGCGCCGTGCCCCAGCAGCAGGGCCGCGCCGTCGGGGGGGGGGCACGCGAGGTGCAACGCGTCGGAGTCAGGTGCGGCGCGTGGGGCGGGCCTATGGCCACCATCCCCAGCCCGCCAAAGTAGGTGTCCCAGGGGGGGCAAAGCGGGTGTCCCAGGTGGTACACGGGTGGTGGGTTATTTCAGCCGTCACCCGCCTACGAAGGGTGCCACGAGACCACCGTGGCCTGTCTAGTGCACAGCGCATGGGCATTGGTGCACCTCTACCCCAAAGAGGCGCACGGGGGTATTAAGGCCAAGGCCTGGCGCTGCGGTGAAACCAATCCCTGCCCGGGTGGCGGACGCCCATGAGGGATCTGAACTGATGGGGACTGGCACACTTCGTACCTCAGTCCACTCCTGCCTCGCTGTGCGCAGCAAAGGGTTGAGGACCATGGGGCTGCCAACCCAGCGGGCACCGCCTGGAACGGAGGGGCCCCAGATAGCCCACAACGTCAACGCAATGGTAACAACCTTGTAGAGGGTGGGGGAGGCTGCCCCCAGTTGCCCCAGGTCGTCATTGTCCAAAAAGCAAGCGTTACGCTCCATGGCAGTCCGAGTGGCAACTCTGAGAATTGACATGGTTGGGTGAAGAAGGGCTTGAGCCGCAGGTAGGCTACGTGGGGCATCCTTCACAGGACCCGCGCTGGGACCCGATGAGCAGGTAGGGGGGAACGCGAGGCAAGCCCGCGGAGGGGCCCTGTGCAGACGGGAAGACCCCTCCGACCTGGGGGGTTCTCGGGCGCCTGCGTCAGGGCCATGTCGCGATCACTTGGGGTCAAAATCCCACCCGCGCTGACGCTTGTCCGCGTAGTGGGCATCTCCTCTGGGGGAGGACCGCCCCCCCCTGGCCTTCCAATCTGCGTCGGTCAATGCGTCTCGATGAGGCCCCCACGCGTCCCAGGACTGCCAAGAACGCCAGGGGGCTGCAGATCCAGATGCACCTGTCTGCGCGGCTCTGCCCTCGGAGGCCCACGAGGGATTCTTTGCAACCTCTTAGCCCTCATTGGACCACAAGTGTTTGCCTCCGCTTCCGATCGGGGGTTCCACCGCGCGTGCTCTATTGTCGCGCTGCTGCTTCTCCATGACGTCAGGCCAGTCGACGTGGAGCCATGCCCGGAGGAAGTCGTCGCACTGCCGCGGCGCGTTTCGCCAGGGGTCAGACTTGATGTTGACCCAGGAGCACCCTTGCTTGCGGGCCGCCTTGCTGACCCAGGCGCCCCATGCCCCATTGAAAGCACCCCCAGCATTCTCTGCATTCGCGTGATCTTTTCTGGCGCAGGCTCGTCCCTTGTGACGTCTACGTCGCCGATGGGTCTCAGGTACATGGGGAGGCCACCCATGGGGTCGTCTCGGCGCGCAGGTGGGATTGCTCCTGTCCGCGCGTCGTGCCGCCATCCCTGTGAGCTGTGGCGCTGCCTGGGTGAGCTGCGGGGTGGTGTGGCAGAGTGTTCTCTGCAGCGGTCTTCAGCGATTGTGGGTGGTCGGCGGCCTGCTACGCCCCCCGATTGTCTGAGTGAACGGCCGTCACCGATGCGATCGTTCCAGGTTCGTTCCTCACTGGGGGGGGCTTCGCCCCTCCTCCCAGTGTCGCGCGGTGCCCCTCGATCTGACGCCCGCGCAAATGGGGACCAGGCTGCGGATTCAGCCCTGTGGAGGGGGGCTGGGTCCATAACGGGGGGGGGCCTTGGGCCGCCGTCGGATAGGTGTGTGCTGGTCTGTCTGCGTCATTAGCCTGGTGCGCAGAGCCGTCCTGTTGCCCTGGGTCGGGGGAACTTGGCGGGCTGTCGTCCGTCTCGGACTTCTTGTTGGCGTCGTCATCCCAGTCAATGCCTTCCACGTTGCCGTCGCCGTTCGGGTGCTCTGATGAGGAAGGCGCCTCTTCGGGGGGCCCATCGGGCGGGCCAGGCGCGCTGGCGCAGGCCGGGGTGGCGTCGTGCTCCTCCGCGCGTTGGTCGGTCGTGGGCAGCTCCGCCCTCTCCTGGGGCCTGCTGAGCCAGCTGGCGGCGGGCGAGTCATCTTCTGCTCCTCTGGACGTCACGTCCTGTGGTTGGGCGGCGAGGAGTTCCAGTGTCCCTTTGGCTAGGTACTTCTCCAGCTCCGTGAGGAACTGCGTGAGGACGTGCATCGGCTGACGGTAGGGGCACTGTCCTTTCTGATTGTCGAGGTTCCCAGCGTAGTGTTCCCATTCCTTCTTGTACTTTGGGTTGCTATCCACCAGGCGTGTGACAACCCTGGCTGCCGCAGCCCTCTTCCCGCCCCATGGGATGTGTGGGGGGTGGCCGTTGTTGGGGATCTCCTCTCCGTAGATTGAGTCCAGGAAGGGCAGCAATTGCTCAAAGGGCCATCCCGTTTCGTTGGTCACGTCGCCCACTATATCCTTCCCCAGTCGCTGCACATAGGCCTCCTAGGATGCGTGGCTCCACTCACTCAGGTACCTCACTAAAGCGCGAGCGGGGGCTCTCGTCTCCTCCCCTGCCAGCCGGTGGGTGGAGTAGGTTGCTGGGGCGCAGGGGGTGGCGGCTGGTTGGGAAAGAAGTAGGGGGTGGTGGCTCCGTCGGCCAGCACCCTTTGTTCGTGGGCTGCTGGGGGCAGTGCTGACTGATCGTCGCCTAGTGGGGCCAGCGTGCCAGTGCCCGTGCCCGAGGCCTGGCTGGCAGGGGAAAGGTGCGCCGTCATGTCGTAGTTGCACCAGTCCTCGGGAATGTCGGTAGTGGCCTGTCGCACTGCGGGGGTGGCGGGGTAAACCTCGTCGGAGTAGCGGTCGAGTATTTGGTCGAGGACGCCCGGGCCGATGTTCCATATGTGGACGAGGCGCCTCCTGCAGGCCCATGTTGCGTTCCACTTCCGTGTGACCCATAAGAAGGGCATTGCGCCCCACGACGGGGGCCCTGTCTGCTCGCTGCAGTTGGCGCCCGCCTCTGGGCGCCAAATGAAGCACCCCAGGGCCGGACGACCAGGCATCCATTCAAGCAGAGGGGGGCCGGGGGGGCAGGTGTCGCACGTGGCCGAGTACATTTGGGTGATGTGCGTTTCTGCACCAAACCTGCCGTCTGTGAGCCTGCGCGGTGGGAGGGCAGTGCCGGCGCAAGCTGGCTGGAAGGGGCGCGGCGCCCGCATGACAAGGTCACTCAGGGATGCAGGGATCGAGGCTTCGTTAGGCCGTCCGAACCCCAACGGGAGACTGGACAGCGAGGGGAGGGTCCGAGCTCTCTTGCGCGCTCGTTCGTCGCCCATTCTGCGCTTGTACTCCTGCAGCCGCTGCTGCATGGCCTTCTTGGGACGGCCTTCAGCCTGGTTGGGGTCAGGAACGTGGATTCCCTTGCTTCCCAGGGAGCTGACCCAGCACATCTCACAGAGCCATCTGCAGTTCTTACCCTTCATGCATGCCTGCGCGCGGTTCTGGGCAAGCAACTCAAGGGTGTCATCGTCTTCCCAGGTGCCGGCTGTTCCCTGCAGTCCCGTGTTGGCGCAGCCGTCGCAGTTGTATCTGGCATCCTTCTGCAGCCTGCAGAATCGCTCGCCCCGCACCGTCGGGGGGGGGGGGGAGTTGCGCCAGGGGCCGGTGAGGCCGGGAGGTCTTCGTTGCGGCGGCGGTTGGACATGGCGACCCCGCCTCCTATGTACTTCAGGTCCGACATGGTGCGCGGACTTCCTGGTCCCTCCTCTGATCCCGTCGACGCTTTGTGCAGCTGGCAAATGGAGCCGCCTCCACTGCTTAGCTGGTCTACATTTGCAGGCTGGACTATAGCTTCCAGCACGCGCATGGGGGCCTCCAGGGTAAAGTCGTGCTTCTGCATTCCTGCCCACGTCCGGGGGCAAGTGTGCTCCACTGCAATCGGGTGGTGATCAGCAAAGGTGGCCAGCATGCTGATGCGTTTAATGACGTACTCCATTTTGGCATGTAGGGAGGCAAAGTCTGCCAGCTTGAACCCCCAGGTGACCCCAAACTGGCCGCGGAATTCCTTGTGTGTTTCCTGCCAAGGGAGGCACAGACCCATCGCCGCCTCTATGATGTCGCCTGTGGCCTCCGGGTGGGGGAATAGCCAGAGCGTGGCGCGCGGCTCCCGCAGCTGCAGCATCATCACCACCAGTAGGACTCTGAGCGTGGGGGGATTGAGTGGGCGTCCGTCTTTACCGAGTAGGGCAGGTGTAAGATCAGAGTCGACCGTTTCAGGGCGGAGCAGGGTGCGCAGGTGCTCCATTCCAGGGTGCACCCTGCGGCGCTTGCAGTTGCATGTTTCGCGGCCCCAGGCTGCGGCGAACTGGGGGAGGGTGCTGTCGGGGGTGCACTTGCTCGAGGCCTTGGGGCGGATGCTTCCGCCCACGACGCGGGGCAGCGGGGGGAGCGAGGTAAGCGCAACACTCAGGTGCTTGTCGCGCCAAGGTGTGCCCAGCCCCAGGAACCAGACCAGGGCTGCCCACGTGAGGTTGTATACCAGGCTGCTGGCGTCTATCCCGACGTCCACGTCCAGGCAGTAACCATGGTGGCTCCAAGCCTTCCTGTTGAAGCTGCCCGGCTGCCTGGGGGCGGCGCCCATGGACCATTGGCGGGGGTGGAGCCCGGCCACCGTGTAGAGTATGATTGCCAGTGTAGGGTCATCGACAAGCTTCTGCATACCGTCTGCGAGGGCCTCGCTAAGCTTGTCCCCGGAGAACAGGGGGTCGAGTGGTGCGGCAATTCGCTCTGCATAGCTCTTCTCCATGGAGGTCTTGGCCTTCTTGATGGCGTCGCCAAGGCCTTTTACGCTGTCGTCCCCGGCGTGGGTGGGGGCGGCGGGGATCCATGTGGCGAGGTCCTCGATGGAGTCGAAGTCTACGTCGCTACGTCTGTTTGCAACTCCAGCCTTGAGCCCAGGTTGGCCCCTTGGAAGCGGACCCATAGCTTTGCAGACCTCCCGTACTCTGAGAGCTCCCGCAGACGGGACCCTGTGGCGGTGGTAAACATCCTTCCGTCCCCGACGATGACCACGTTAGTGGTGGCGCGGGCGATGGCGACGTTCACCCTGTTGGGATTGTCCATGGAGCCCCAGTCGCGCCAGCTGTTGGACCGGGTGGTCAGGTATATAACTAGATCTGCCTCTCCGCCCTGGCCGGGGTCGATGGTGGAGATAGCTAGCCTGCCGCTTGCAAGGTGCTCCTCAGCAATTTGTCGTAGCCCAGGGAAACGTAGGCCGATTCCGGTGAGGGGGGAGCTCCACTGTTCGAACACCCGTTCGTGGTCATTGCTGCTGTTGCAGTGTTCGGGGGAACGTGTGGGGTGGTCTCCTGCCTTGGTCGGTCCACCCTTGCCTTTCCCTTTGTCCTTGGCCTTGGTCTGTCCGGGGGCGCCGCTGATGCATCGTCCTGTCTGGGGCCACCCGTTCTCCAGGACTGCACATTGCAGCTGGTAGCCTACCGCGACTCGCACTGTCGCGCCGTTCCCCATGGCGGGCAGGAGCGCCCTTACGATGTCCACTGTCTGCGCGGCCTCTGGGAGGTTCGCGTGCCCAGAATGCAGGTTGGAAGTGACCTCGAGGGAGGGGTTGTCTACCAGGAGGAATCGGTGCCTTTCCTCTGGACTCTGGGGTTCTGGCGCGAGCTCTCGCAGTAGCTTCTCCAAGTCCTCCACGGGGGCGTCCGCGTCTTTGGCCTGCGCGTCAAGCCTCTCGCCGCCCAAGGGCAGTAGCTCTCGCCACGGTAGTCCTTCAACCAGTGGTCTTTGCTTGAATGGGCCGGCGAGTCCCGTCCGGATTGAGTTTTTTGCAGAAGGCAATGTTGGGCCAGGTCAGGAGCAGGGGGGGCATGCGATAACAGAGGCTCAGCTGCACCACTGCTGTGCTGCCATCCCCCAGGGCGTTGCGCAGCCGTTCGAACATGGAAATGCATAGCCCTCGGTCGGCCGCCTTTCTAGAGAACGGCGGGGGGAAGTTGCTTGGGGTCGCCGACCAGCACCAGGCGGCCGCCAGAGCGGATGGCGCTGTCAAGCGACATGGCAGCCATTAGTTCATGGGCCTGTCCTGCTTCGTCGGTAATTAGCAGGGCTACTGGTGCAGCGTTCTTGAGGGCCTCGGCAGATTCGTGCGTCGCGATAATCGTCTTGGCGTCCCTAAGCAGCTGCGTACGGAAGGCATTGAACTCTTTGGCGGACCCGCCCTGGTGTGGGGGACGGTTGTGCGTTCTGTAGAAGTGCCCCCCTGGGGTGAGAGAGGCTAGCTTCTCTGCCACCCGGAAATCCTTGGCCAGACGGACGCACCTGTTGGGGAAGCGGGCCCTTTCCCCCTAGTCTGCCTGCGCCGTGCGCATTCCCGAGGCCGACGGCAGGCTGGTCCGCAGCCGTGTTAGATCCGGCAGCTAACGCAACTGCTTGCCCGCCAGGGAGAGAGTCGGCCCATGTGTCCATGGTAGCGACCGAGAAGATCGTCTTGCCAGTGCCGGGGGGGCCATGTACAACTGTCACGTGGTGCTGTCTGGTGGCGGCCATGGCTCGCGTAGCATCTTGGTTGAGACGGTGTCGCCTGGCGCCCTCGTCGAGGGTGGGCGCAGGGGGAGGTCTCTGACCCGCTGGAATACCTGCCCAGTGAAACTGTCCACTTCATCGTCGGAGAAGGGCGCGTCCAGCGGCACCTCCCTCTGCTGCTGTGGGCTGGTAGCGCTGCCGATCGCCACTGCCGGGGGAAGGACGTGCGTCCGGGCCCTGACGGTGGCCCGCGCCCGCGAGAGGAGTAAGTCGCCGCTCCTCCTGGTGTTCTCCACGTCGTTGGCCAGCCTCCTGCTGCCCCTGTCGGCGGCGCGGCGGGTGAGGAGATAAGAAATGACGTCGAGCGGCGTGCCTTCCAGGTCGCCTGGGACCTGCTGTAGTTTGCAGACCTCGCTGATGGCGCTGGAGATCCCCCAATGCAATATCTCGAGGGGTTCCTTGTCCAGCCTGCACCAGCCATCCCCCACCTTGTCGGGCTTGGGGCGCGCACCGTCGGGGTGGAACTCCCCGAATTTCTTCGTGTCGTACCAGGCCAAGGCTTGGTTGGTGGGAAACCTGGATCCCGGCCGTAGTTCCATGGCTTCGCAGTCTTGGCGGGGGATGGCGCCTCCGAGTTCAGGGGGCCAGAGTAGTTTGAGCGACGCGACCAGATCCGCCGTTGGGCTGGTGATGCTGAGAAGCAGCGTACGTGCTTCCTGTGTACCCTCCTGTCCCCGGAACAGAATCTTGAACTTTCTTGGCCACTCCAGGTGCAGCAGCAGTCTCCCATCCTGGGTGTGGAAGGCGCTGCGCAACCTGTACTTGTCAAGGAGAGGGCAGGGCGTCTGCTCGTTGATGGGGTCACGGACACTGCCAGCGCGCAACTCTGTCTTCGTACCAAGTCGGTTCTGGCCTTGGCAGAGCCGCCCCATACTGTTTCGGTGGCTGCCATGCACTCAGTGCACGCAAGCCTGTCCAGAGCAAACCCTCTTTGGCGTATATCTTGTTCCCAGTGCCTCGGTAGGCACACCCTGGTGGGGACCTTGCCCAGTGGGTTGTGGACGCGGAATTGAGCCCCCGGGCTGTCGGCTGGCATGGCGTAGAGCCTGATGATGGCGTCTGCCGCTGCAGCCGCTGGTGACTCCATGATTGCCTGTCCGTTCAGGGGGGGAGGTCGTCTGGCCATTCGCCTCCGTCCTCGCGTAAGGGTCTCGCCCTGTCCGTAGAGTCCAGAGAGGAGGCCCTGCTGGACGCGTAGGCCCGCCCTTCCCTCTGGATCGATGATGTCGATGGCCATCCTTGTTCGACAGGGGGTGTGTCCGAGGGTGGTGGTGGAGGCGGTGCTACGCCACCCCAGGCTCTGGTCGTGCTCCAAAGTGTCACTCCCCAGCCCCCTCTGCACTGGCCAGGAGGTCGTAGGTCGGCCGAGTGAACGGTGTCTGTGGAGACGGAGAAGTCGAACCGGTCGTTGCGGAAGGGGAAGTTGAAAGGGACGTAGTCCCAGTCTTCCGGGAAGGTCCATCCTGGCAGATATGTCTGTGGGCCTGCCTTCAATGGGCTTGGTAGTTCCCAGCCAAGCCATAGGCGCCTGACAATGGTGCGTCCGGTCACCTTGTCTACCTCCTTGCCCATGGTCCTGGTCCAGAGGTTGCCTTGGTCAATGTAGTGCCTGGGATCTGGCCAACCTGCCTCCCGCTGCTTCGCTGCCTCCTTGGCATGGTCATCAGTCAGTAGGTGCGACTTGCCTTCACAGAATCTTGGGCATACCTCGCACCACCAGCACCATTCGTGGTTGGAGTGCGCCCATCGGAGCCAAGGGCACTCCCTTGCGCAGAAGGGAAATTGGCCGTCAACCTTGCCTGGGCCCTGCTCACAGGGTTCAGTGGGGGAAGGCCATCTGGCCAGCGGCCCGTTGTTACACTTCTTCTTCGGCGTTCCACAGGAGAAGAAGGGGGGGAAGTGCAGCTGATAGCCGCAGAATGTGTAAATGTGTGTGGAAAAGGACGGACTTGAGCCGCAGCGGCAATGACCTTAGTGGTCGCGGAGATCGGTCGATCGGCGATCCGATCGGGGCGGAGCAGACGGAGAAGAGGAAGGAGGGTGCTCCAACAAGAGAGCGGCCTCCGCCGCTTCCGCAGGGTCGCATAGGTTGACTTCCCTTAGGTCAATGCCAGGGAAGTGCTCGGGCTGAGAGGGGGCGTCGCTCGCCCAGTGCACGTGTGTGGTGACGGCGGTCACACCTTCCTTGCGAAGGGCATCCGCCCAATAGACCCCGATGGTGGCCAGGCTGTCCGCAGCCTTGTTCAGCCTCCTCCTGACCGCTTGCCACGTGAGTACCCAGCCGGCACTCTCAGCCTGCCCTAGGGCGTCCTCCATTTGCCGGGCCAGATGGAGCCTTCGGTATCTGGCGGTGCCAGCGCCATATCGCACCGCAACGAGGTTGTCGCCGACTACCCTGGCCGTCCGGATCGGACCCCTTAGGTGGGGCAGCAATGCTAACCCGGCTCGGCAGCCCGCCACCTCTGCCATCTGTGCATTGCCGCACTCGGGGAGGGCGACGATGGCAATGGCCAGGAGTTAGGGGGGAGCCAGTGCTCGGATTGTGGTGCCATAGGATGGCACTGGCGCCAGAGACTTTTTCCCCGCCTTCGATGGATCTTGCGCCCCCGTCAAAGGTGACTTCATAGGGCCATTGGGTGGAGTCGGAGTCGGGAAAGGGGGAGCTGCGGACTGTGACTTCGTAGCCTGGTTCCAGGTCCATGTTTGCAACTAGGGTGGTGGTGTGGAGCCTGTATCCACGGCAGAACGTTGAGGACCATCTGGCGGTGGGAGAGTCGTCGGTCCCAGGGCAGGGGAACCAGCCATTTCCAGGGGGCATCCAAGCAGCCCGTGTCTGTGGGGCGTAAGACGACGATTTTGTCCCCGGGGTTGTGGTGCCTGGTGACCACCGGCAGTCTGCGAATCTCACCCCCCGCCATGCGCGCATGTCTCTGCAAGTGGGGCCTAGCAGCGCCACAGATCGCTCTTCCAGGGGTGGTGCATGGGTTGCAAGTTTGGCAGGCGTCGCGCAGGACGGTCCAGACGGCTGTCTCATATGGGTTGCTTCTCCTGGGGGGCTCGTCCCCCCCATGCCCCTCCTCGTCGCTGTCACCTTGTTGGTCTGTGTCAGTGGTCACTATGCCGTGGAGGATGAGTCTGGCGGCTTCGACGGCCTCTAGTGGGGAGGCGGTGAGGTTGACGCAGAATCTGAAGGAAATCTGGTGCAGCACTTTGGCAAGCAGGGGTTGGTGTTCGCCACTGCTGGTGATCGCTTGTGCGAGGGTTGGTGGATCGTCCGGGCCCCTTATGGTGTACCAGGCTAGTGCAGCTGCTGGGCACCAGTGCCAGACGTGCTCCGTGGTCGCTTCTCCGAGCCCACAGAGGGGGCAGCGCCCGTATGGTCCGCTTCTGTCTGGCGGGGATACGCGAAGCGTCTAGAATGTTCTAAGCCTTCCCCGAAGACAAAAACTAGCCTGGCGAAGGACCCAACCGTATGCAGTTTTGAGTGTCGCAGTTGTTAGGATCGCATTCGATGGAATTCCTTTGAGGCCACGAACCTTGTGTGAGGGGCGTGCCGATCTGGAGAGAGGGGGCGCATGTGAACCCTCCCACTGGGACCATCGTTGGCGCTCCCTTGAAGGCCACGAAACGTGTAAGCGGTGTGCCGAAACGGGCGCGACGCCCAGATGCGAACTGCGGCATTGGGACCTTGGGTGGAGATCGCTACGGGGCCACGAAACGTGTGAGGGGTCTGCCGATTCGGGCGTGACGCCCACATGGGAACTGCAGTACTGGGACCGTCGGTGGAGGATAAGGAGGAGGAGGAGCAGGAGGAGGGGGAGGAGGGGGAGGGGGGGGAGAAGGAGGAGCAGGAGGAGGAGGAGGAGGAGGAGGAGGAGGAGCTCCCTATGGGCCACGAAACGCGTGAGGGGTGTGCCGAAACGGGCGTGGCGCCCACGGGCGAAGTGCGCCACTGGGGCGTTTTCAGCCGAGGCCCGCGGTGGCCGGAACCCTTCTTGCTCGGCTCTCTCCCTCGCCGGTCTGGCCAGGGGGGGGGGGAAGGCACGCCAGGAACCCACGAGCCATAGCGTCGGAGATGTGTGAACCTCGCGGCCAGGGGCGCGTGGGTCTGACGGGCACAGGGCCCAGCTGAGCCAGCGCAGACTCCCCCCTGTCGTCCCCCTTCCCTCTACTACTTCTTCTTATTATTTATTATATTTCTTCTTCTTCTTCTTCTGATGCAGTCGAGAACGCTGTCAGCAGGAACCCTAATTCAGGAAGGAGGCCCCTCCTGAAGGAACCCATTCTTCACGAGTGAAACTCCGATCTCCCATACAAGAACCAAGGAACACCTAAGGCACGCTGTAAAACAGCTGAAGCACACGGAGCCCCTCCACAACAAAAAGGGCTCCCGCAGCGGCCCGACTGTAGGTCGCCCAGCCTGCCGCCTCGCGCCCCGGCCCTCTAGAGAAGGACCCACCTCCCAGCGGTGCAGGCCGCGACGCGCGAAGCGCGGCGATCCTCGCGACGCTGTGGGGGGGGGGCCTGCGTGCGTCTCCTCCCCGGCGGTCCGGGGCTGAGCCTGTTTGACGATTCGGGAGGGCGACTTGCCCTCCTGAGCCGCTCCCTCGGACACCGCGCCTCAGCGCACCGAGCGTGGATCCAGCGTCCTGGTGCCGACACTGATGCTGGGGGAGCAAAGGTGTCGAGGACAATGAGGATGATCCAGATGAGGACCTGCACCTCCGGTGTTGTTCCGCCTTCTGCTGAATATGCGGCCCCCGGATGGCCACTTTCGGGGAGACGCAAGACTCGGGTACGGGGGACTCGGGTTGGCCTGACAAGGCCATCATAAAAATGACGAGACCCCATCAGAAATTTGACGCGAACTCCCGCTGTAAACATCCCACGAAAACTGGACCGTCAAATCCAGGACGCGCTCGTCAAAAAACGTCGGCAAACCCGAGGTCCGGCTTACCCGAGTCTTACGTTTCCCCGACACTTCCCCGGAGCAGACATTTATACCTCCTGGTTCACGGGACAGCTCCGCTGTGCATGCGCCTGGTGGGGGACCCCGGGCCCCCCCCCGAAGTCGGTGGCCCCTCGCGCCCCCCCCCCCTCGTCAACTGTGTGCAGCTGCTTGCAGCACAGTCGGGGCGCTGACCACAAGGAACCCTAAATAAGGAACGAGGCCCCTTCTTTCCATAAGTTAAACTTCGACCTCCCCTCGACGACTGAGGGAAAACCTCAGGCAAGGTGTGGACCGATTGAGGAACACCGAGCCCCTCCCCAACGCAAAGGGTTCCTTCTTCAGGGCCCCGACTGTACAGTAGGAGCTTGACCACAAGAAACCTTCCACAGACAACCCAACCCTGAGACCCCAGACCTTTCCTCGGTGTCTGGTGTGGGAGCGTCACGCTTTCATTAGCAGAACCAGCGAAGCCCAAGAAATCCAGGGCACCCTGGAGGCAAGCAGGGTGTTTCTTGGCATGGGTTCACACTGTGCGGTATTATGCCGCAAGTGTGTCATGTCTCATCTAGCGCAGCAGGTGAATTCATAATACAATCGCAGCGGCAGAACACACATCCAATAACAGCGTATATATGATCTAGCAAGCTTGATTCTGAGCTGGGCAAACGTAGCGTCTGGTGCGCCAGTGCCCACTGATGCTACCCTACACAAGGTCCCCATATAAAACCACTATGCAAGAAGTGACTCTCGTAACCGTGCAAGACTTCTCACACGCGGCAGAGATGTTGGCAGCTAAGTGTGCAAGGCACTACTCATTGAGGCGCATACTGGCTGAACCAGCTCCAGTGGCAGAGTTGATGGATATTAAAACCATGCAACGGCATGAATCGAAAAATTAAAAAAAAGAGTACATGTAAAAATTCTGATGCCCGCGCGGATGTCCTGGATCGGAGATGGACTGCCCTCCCTGGCGCGCGGACCGCGCCAGGGGGGCGCCGCAGGCGCCGATCCTAGAAGCTCGCACCGACCTCCGAAAGCGTATGTTTTTTCTATGGTTTTTCGACTCACGAAACCAGCGGCTTGCAGCGGTGCGGGCACGTCCGACGACCTTGACAGCCAATGCGCGCTCGCCCACCAGGGGGGGCGGCAGGCCACACGGGGAAGGACTAGGGCAGAAAACAGGGGATCCAAGGCGGCCCAGCACGGTGCGCGGGTCCAAAATACGGATTCGCGCCAGGCCTAGAACAGTCGCGGCCAGGCATGACTCACATGTCCGATCAGACGACTGGAAGCGTCACGGCCCACCCAACGGGGTGGCCACACCTTAGAACACTAGACGCGGCACTGACAGGCATGCAGGAGGCGCGGGCGGAGGAGGAGGAGGAAGAGGAGGAGGAGGAGGAGGAGGAGGAGGAGGAGAAGGAGGAGGAGCCGAGGGGGGCGAATCGATTCAGGGGTACTGTACTCGACAGGCCTGCGCCCCAACCGACGCAGCCTCATGTGAGAAAACTGCCGACGTGCCGGCGACAAACTGCATCCCTGGCGCCGGCAGACGTCTCCCCCCGCAGCCGCGCCCAGCACTGCCACGACGCACGGCGCGCGCTCTGACAGGCTCGTCACGACGGCCAAGGGCGGGATGAACGAGCGCCGCCCTGCGACCAGCCCCGCTGTCTCGCCCTCTGGGCTGCGGCAGCGTGGTGCTGATGGCACCCGGTCGTGGCGCCCGCCGCCGCGCAGCCGCCACTGCCAGTCCTTCCCCGTGCGGCGCTGGCGCCGGCCTCGGGCGTGCGGCCCAGCGTCGCGGATTGCTGCTGGATCTGCGTCCTCGCTGCCCTGCAGGGCCGCACATCGCGTCCTGCGCCTCTCGATCGAGTGCGGCAGGTGGCAGAACCGGCCAAATCCACGCCTAGGGGGACAAGAGCCCAGAGATCCAACGCGTCGCGAACAAAAAAGTCAGGGCGGATTTTTGTGTCACACCTTTCGGCCTCCAGGGGCCCCGCCGGGCCCCGGGACAGTCAAAGAACGGCTCAGGATGAAAATCCGGTCCTGGGGAATGGGTCGAGCCTTCTGGGGAACGCGCATTGTAAAAATCACGACATTGGATCTCTTGGAAGAACATCAGCATCAAAACTCTGATGTCCGCACGGATTTTTCGGATCGGCGCTGGTCCCCCCATCCCTGGCGCGCGGAGCGCGCCAGAGGAGGCGCCGCCAGGAGGCCCCAGCGCCGATCCGAGGAATCCGACCGCACCTCCGAGTTTTGATGTTGTTGCCACTGTTTGTTCCCCTAACGCCCGCTCGCACAGCTCTTCTTCGACGCTTGGTCGCGGCACTGTACGCATATGCCGGCGACGTGTCTCTCCTCCTTGCCGTCCACGCGTCCTGCATCCTAGTGCCCAACGAGCTCAGACTCTTGCCCGCGTCCAGGGCTGCGGCTCGCAGAATGAGAGCTGCCCGGTACCAGATTGGAACATCCACTGTTCCTGTACTGGCCGCCGTCGATGAACACCACCCCAGCGCGGCGGCCATCAGCGGCGACCGAGACCAAGGCAGAGAGCGGCTCGTGACCACGGGCATGCGAGATGCGGCCATCGACGCGCGCGGGGCATCCCACGGCTGAGATCCGAGCGTCACTGTCGCTCCTGCTACGCCTGAGCCCAGACATGCCGTCCACTACCTCCAGGAAGCAATTCTTAACGACCAGCATAGCTTCATCAGCCCGGCATACGCCTTGCGGCCTGACATCGCGGGCGCTGCTCAAGACCCTGATCGTGTGCCGCGCTCCCGCCTGGGGTGCAGTGCGGCAGACTTCTTCGGTAGGTCACTGGCCTCCCTGGTTTCGACAAAAGTTGTGATAGATTCCCTGGAGCCGGCCCTTGATATCTGATTCATTTTTGACTGCCCCAGGGCCCTGCAACGGACCATTGAGGCCGAAGAAGGCGGCAAAAGCGCCGCATGATTTCTTCAATAGGTAGGAACTCGGGGCCCAGGAGTCCCAACTAGACCCCAGGACTTGTCTTGGCGCGCTTCCTGGTCGAGATTGTCGAGCAGCCTCCAGCAACGGCCAGGAAAAGCGCAACGCCATTCAAGCACATCCATCCTCCATCCTGGATCCTCGATCGCCATCGACGCCCCTGCGATCCTGCCATCGCCGCCAGAATCGCCACCCTGGACCCTCGATCCTAGATATTCGACCATGACGCCCCTCGGCGTCCCCACCGCCACCCTGGATCTGGCGGCGCGTCGAGGGGAGAAGTGACATGGGGCAGGTCCTCTCAGAAGGCGGCGGGGGCTTTTCAGGAGCCCTAGGGAAAGGAGGAGGAGGAGGAGGAGGATAATGAGGAGGAGGAGGAGGAGGAGGAGGTGAAGGAAAAGGGGGAGAAGGAGGAGGAGAAGGAGGAAACGGCTACGTTCGTCGGGAGCCCTCTTTGTGGCTTCGGAGGAGGCGCTCAGGCAGCTCCCCCGAAGGCCAAAAAAAGCCCTCCGAGCCTGCTGGAACCCCTCTGCCTGGCCTCCTGGGCGCGTCACCGATATAGAGCCTCGATGGCCGATCGCGCCGCCAGGAGCGCCGCCCCGGGGCCCTCGATCGGGGATCCTCGACTCCAACGGGGACTCCACGAGCGGGCACTCTGGCCAGAGGCCCGGCGGACCCAGCCCTCCCCGATGTGGGCAGCGCTGCAGTGCCAGGGGCGGGCCCCGGAGCGGCACGGCAAAGTGTCAGAGTGCCCGCTAGTGAGCACTCGATGCAGTGCCGCTGACGACCACCGAGCACGCTGGCGCCGGGCCACTCCCACGAGGGCCCCGCACGAAACTTCCTCCATACTCAGGCCTCAGGAACCCAACAGCGACGGCTGCTACGAGTATTCCGATGACCCATTCGGATTCGAACATCCATAGGGGAACGAACAACGACATGAACATAACAACTCGGAGGTCCGCGCGGATTTCTCGGAGCCGCGCTGGACCCCCTGGCGGCGCCTCCAGCGCCGCCCCTGGCGCGCTCCGCGCGCCAGGGGAGGGGGGTCAAGCGCCGGTACGAGAAATCCGCGCGGACCTCCGATTTTTTTATATTTATGTCATTGTTCGTTCCCCTAATCCAGGCGGGAACCCTAACGGGAGGGGGTCCCACTCGAGGCTTGCTCGCGATTCCCTCGCAGGCAAGGCTCCTTTGGGAGAGGTCCCTCAAATTCAAGCCCGCGGAATTAGCCTGGCGAAGGACCCGACCATGTGCAGTGGTGGGTGCCGCAGCGGGGGGTGCGCCGAAATGGGGGTGGACCGGCATGCGAACCCTGCCAGTGGGGCATTCGGTGGAGCTCCCTATAGGGCCACGAGACATGTGAGGGGGTGTGCCAGAATGAGGGTTGAACCGCATGCGAACCCTGCCATTGGTGCCTTCGGTGGAGCTCCCTGTGGGGCCACGAAACGTGTGAGCGGTGTGCTGAAATGGAGGGTGGAACCGCGTGCGAACCCTGCCACTGGGGAATTAGGTAGAGCTCTATGGGCCCACGAAACGTGTGAGGAGTGTGCTGAAATCGGGGGTAGAACCGTATGCGAACCCTGCCATTTGGGCCTTAGGTGGAGCTCCGTACAGGGTCACGAAACGTGTGAGAGAGGGGTAACCGCAGGCGAACCCTGTCACTGGGGCCTTCGGTGGAGCTCCCTATGAGGCCACGAAATCTGCAAGAGGTGTACTGAAATGGAGGTGGAACCGCATGCGAACCCTGCCACTGGGGCCTTCGGCGGAGCTCCCTGTTGGGCCACGAAACGTGTGAGGGATTGGGGGCGGAACTGCATGCGAACCCTGCCACTGGGGCCTTCGGTGGAGCTAGCTATGGAGTCACGACGCGTGTGAGGGGTGTGCCGAAATGGAGGGTGGAACCGCATGCGAACCCTGTCACTGGGGCCTTCGGTGGAGCTCCATGTGGAGCCACACAACGTGTGAGAGGTGTACTGAAATGGAGGTGGAACCGCATGCGAACCCTTCACTGGGGCCTCCGGTGGAGCTCCCTGTTGGGCCACGAAGCGTACGACGGGTGTGTCGAAATGGGGGTGGAACCGCATGCGAACCCTGCCACTGGAGCCGTCGGAGGAACTTCCTAGGGGGCCACGAAACGTGTGAGGGGTGTGCCATACTTAATTAGGGTGGAACCGAATGCGAACCCTGCCATTTGGGCCTTAGGTGGAGCTCCGTACAGGGTCACGAAACGTGTGAGAGATGTGCTGAAATGGGGGTGGAACCGCATGCGAACCCTGCGACTGGGGCCTTCGGCGGAGCTCCCTGTTGGGCCACGAAACGTGTGCGGGGTGTGCCGAAATGGGGATGGAACCGCATGCGAACCCGGCCACTGGGGAATTAGGTAGAGCTTCCTACTGGGCCACGAAACGTGTGAGGGGTATGCCGAAATGGAAGGTGGAACCGCATGTGAACCCTGCCACTGGGGCCTTCGGTGGAGCTCCCTACAGGGCCACGAAGCGTGTGAGGGGCGCAAGAGGTGGGAGGAGCGGGAGCAGGGGGAGAAGGAGAGGAGAGGAGGAAGGAACGCGGGGCGCTGTCTCTTCAAAACGGTGGCGCAACACCACGGGTCGGTTGGGAAAACCTACCAGAAGGCGCGAAGGCTTCTGAGAAGTCCCGCCGCCCTCTGCGAAGGCCTCCTCCCTCTCACTTCCCCCCCCCCACTCGCTCGCCGCCGAATTTCGTTTCTGGCTCATATCTCGGGTCTCCGGCGGCCGTTCGGGACGTTCCAAGCACCCCCGGGACGCCCTCGGCGAGGGGCAGCCGCCGGCACGCGTCCCGAGGAAAACCGCCGAGAACCGACGAACGCGTCCGCACACCTCGAACCTCGAACCCGAACCTTCTGCCCCCGCCGCCCATCGATCGGCGACTCCCCAGGGTGTGGTTTGCAAAGGTTGCGGTTTGCAACCGGCACCCTGGGGGGCACCCTGGGGGGCGGGCGGGGACCTCTATAGAGCTCCCCGCCGCGGCCCGAGGAGGCCCGCGGCGGGACGGCGTCGTGCTTCCCATGCCCCGCTGGCGCCGATCGCAAACCACAGCCCGGCGTAAGCATACCCTTTGTATTGAGCGGGGGCCGACCGTCCCGGCACTCCTATAGGCCTACGACGACATGTTCTTAGAACCCAAGAATGCTCTAGAACCAAAAACCAACGTTCTCAGAACATAAGCCCTACGCGTGAAAACACGACCGTCTCAGCCAGTAATGCTCTAATTAGAACCTTCCGTGCGAACCACGTCAGGCTCTTAGAACACTGCTTGGTGGGCCCACAGGCAAGCCAGGACGCTTCGCCACTGCTGGATTGTAGTCTTAAGTCGGGCCCGTCCCCCTACAGGGGGATTTTCGACGAAGAATAAAAAATGACCCCGGAATGATCAAAAAGTAGTCCAAAAATGGTCTGGGGACTGTTTTTTGCATATTGTTTGGCCTTCTTGGGGCATTCTTGGGGCATTTACACGCCCGACATAATTATAGTCGCCGAATCGAGCTTCGGGAGCGGCCAAGAGGGGGGTGTCCAAGAAGGGGGGTGCAAATCATGACGGGCGGCACGTGCGCGGCCCAGCGGGGAGGCCAGCTACGTAATGAAACAAGAAGAGGCGCCATGACATCTGGGGAAATATCATGGCCCCCGCCATGGTACCCACCCACCCCTAGTCATCACCCCCCTCTTTCCCGCCCCCGACGAAATAATCAAAAAGTAGTCCAAAAATAGTCTGGGGACTTTTTTTTTGCATATTTCCTAGCCCTCCTTGGTTGGGTATTCGTTTTGAATAGAGAAGTGTGGTCTCCACTCCTTCCTTCCTCCTCCTCCTCCTCCCTCCCTGCCTCTTCCTGTCTTGCCTGCGGGGGGCTGCGATCTGTGAAACTGTCGCCATTTTCGAGGCCTGCTGGGGGGCCCGGCACAGTGAGGGCCACGCGCAGATTCAAATTAGACCTCGCCATCCCTGGGGGGCTGCGATCTGTGAAACTGTCGCCATTTTCGAGGCCTGCTGGGGGGCCCAGCACAGTGAGGGCGACGCGCATATTCAAATGAGACCTCGCCATCCCTGGGGGCTGCGATCTGTGAAACTGTCGCCATTTTCGAGGCCTGCTGGGGGGCTCAGCACAGTGAGGGCGACGCGCAGAATCAAATTAGACCTCGCCATCCCTGGGGGGCTGCGATCTGTGAAACTGTCGCCATTTTCGAGGCCTGCTGGGGGGCCCAGCACAGTGAGGGCGACGCGCAGATTCAAATTAGACCTCGCCATCCCTGGGGGGCTGCGATCTGTGAAACTGTCGCCATTTTCGTGGCCTGCTGGGGGGCCCAGCACAGTGAGGGCGACGCGCAGATTCAAATTAGACCTCGCCATCCCTGGGGGGCTGCGATCTGTGAAACTGTCGCCATTTTCGAGGCCTGCTGGGGGGCCCAGCACAGTGAGGGCGACGCGCGGATTCAAATGAGACCTCGCCATCCCTGGGGGGCTGCGATCTGTGAAACTGTCGCCACTTTCGAGGCCTGCTGGGGGGCCCAGCACAGTGAGGGCCACGGGCAGATTCAAATGATACCTCGCCATCCCTGAGGGGGCTGCGATCTGTGAAACCGTCGCCATTTTCGAGGCCTGCTGGGGGGCCCAGCACAGTGACGCCACGGGCAAATTCAAATGAGACCTCGCCATCCCTGGGGGGGTGCGATTTGTGAAACTGTCGCCATTTTCGAGTCCTGCTGGGGGGCCCAACACAGTGAGGGCGACGCGCAGATTCAATTTAGACCTCGCCATCCCTGGGGGGGTGCGATCTGTGAAACTGTCGCCACTTTCGAGGCCCTGCTGGGGGGCCCAGCACAGTGACGCCACGGGCAGATTCAAATGAGACCTCGCCATCCCTGGGGGGCTGCGATCTGTGAAACTGTCGCCATTTTCGAGGCCTGCTGGGGGGCCCAGCACAGTGAGGGCCACGCGCGGATTCAAATTAGACCTCGCCATCTCTGGGGGGGCTGCGATCTGTGAAACTGTCGCCACTTTCGAGGCCTGCTGGGGGGCCCTGCACAGTACGCCACGGGCATATTCAAACGAGACCTCGCCATCCCTTGGGGGCTGCGATCTGTGAAACTGTCGCCACTTTCGAGGCCTGCTGGGGGGCCCAGCGCAGTGACGCCACGGGCAGATTCAAATGAGACCTCGCCATCCCCTGGAGGCTGCGATCTGTGAAACTGTCGCCAATTTCGAGGCCTGCTGGGGGGCCCAGCACAGTGACGCCACGCGCGGACCCAAATTCGACCTCGCCATCCCTGCGGGGCTGCGATCTGTGAAACTGTCGCCACTTTCGAGGCCTGCTGTGATCCCCGTTTTCGAAGTGGCTAGGAGTGCTCAGGAATTGTAACTCATCAGCTTTATCAAGCCCTTTTCCTGTAGCCAGTGTCCTGCGAGTCTCCCGAATTCCGTCTGCAGACATATGTAACCCTCGCTCCGTCATCGCCCCCTTTTATAAAGTATCCTAAACTATTTGCGCCCCGCTTTTGCGCAGGGGGTGGGTACGTCGCCAGGGTAATGTTTGACCTTCTTGGGGTATGTTTGGGGGTACTTACACGCCCGACATAATTATTCGGGAGCGGCTGAGAGGGGGGTGTCCAAGAGGGGGGGGGTGCAAATCATGACCGGCGGCATGTGCGCGGCCCAGCGGGGAGGCCAGCTACGTGATGAAATAAGAAGAGGCGCCATGACATCTGGGGAAATATCATGGCCCCCACCATGGTACCCACCCACCCCTAGTCATCACCCCCCTCTTTCCCGCCCCCGAATAATTGTAGTCGCCGAGTCGAGCTGCCCGAGCGGCTGCTCGGCCGGGGGCAGAGCTCGGCCCTCCGCCGCCTGCTTGGGGTATTTACACGCCCGACATAATCTCGCCATCGCTCGGACGTCCATTTCCTGTGTTTGTTTCGCTTTCGTGCGCGGTTCTTCGGCAAATGGTCAAGGATGCTCCTCGATGGTCCTCGCCGAGGAAAAAAAACGCACACGCCCGAGCGATGCCAAGAATCGAGCTGCCCGAGCCGCTGCTCGGCCCGGGGCCGGGCTCGGCCCTCCGCCGCCGCCGCTCCTCGGCGCGCCCGGCCGCGCCGCCGCGCTCCAGCGCCGCCCACCAGGCGGGGCTGGCCAGCTGCCCGCCCAGCGCGCGGGCCGCCTCCGCCTGCGGTGGCGGCCCGTGGGAGCCTCCCGTGCGCTCTTTGGGGGGCCGCTTGCGAACCCGAGCGAGGTGAACCCCACCCTCCCCCTCAGAAATCGTGTGGGGGGGGGGGGGGGCAGGGTTCGCATGTGGCCCCCTGTGGGAGCCTCCCGCGCCCTCTGGCTGGCTCCCGCGCCCTCTGGCTGGGAGCCTCCCGCGCTCTCGCTGGCTCTTGTAGAGGCCTTCTAGATGGGATCGGAGTCGATGGGGTCGGAGGACCGCGCCGCATCGCCGATACATCGGCGATACATGAGCGATGCATCGGCGATGCATCGGCGATGCACCGGCGATGAGGCGTTGACGTCGGCGATGCATCGGCGACGTCTGCGTGGAGAAAATCGTGCTCCGCATCGAGCCGCATCGTCGATGCATCGGCGATGCGGCGCGATCCTCTGACCCCATCTAGTCCGACCCCACCTAGGAGGCCTAGATCTTGCGAGCCCACAGATCGAAGGAATTGGAAACATCAGGACACGCAGGTGTTTCGCAACTCTCTCGGCCTCGAGGGGCCCTCGCCGGGGCCCAAAAGCGTCAGAAAACGGCTCGGGATGAAAAGCCGGTCCTGGGGAATGGGTCAAGACTCCCGGGGACCGCGCATGGAGAAATCACGACATCGGATCTCTGGGTACACTCCTGTTGGCTCATGCGGGTCGACGCTGGTCCACGCTAGTCGACGCTACATCGACGCTACATCGACGCGAATCGACGCTCAATTGACGCTAAATCATAAGTCATCAGACGCCGGTTGCCGCCAGCGCACCCCGAAGACAAAAATGCGAGGGCACACGCGGCCCCCATGATTTGAAAACAGAATCCGCCTGCGCCGCGCCCGGCAGCGCCGGCCGCGCGAGCAGCTGCGCCTGCAGCTCCAGGCAGGCCAGAAGCAGCCCGGGCAGCTCCACGCACTCCGCGAGGCCTGCGAAGCAACATTTTGTTTGTTCGATCTCGACGATCTCACCACAAAAGCCTCCTGGGCTGAAACTCACTGCACCTGTGCGACATGCAGTGGGAGAGACGCACTAAAAGTGTACGCTGGTCGGAAGAAATGGGCAGGAGCATGAAGCAGGAAGGCGTTGGAAGCAGATGAGGCTTCCGCCAGCCGTGTGAAGAGGAGGGAGGAGGAACCACCGCCCGACTCTTGAACTAGGAATGCGCCTGAGGTAGATTGGGATCTGGGAGTCCCAATATACCTACTTCCAACGACCGACGGGTACCCAAATTACCCTCTAGGAGAGGACCCGAGCTTGGAGGGCCAACGTCATGAGGCACACCGGGTCTCTCCAGCAGACGTAACCAAGCAAGCCGCCCAGACTCATCACCCCTAAACTGCCAAGACGGGGGCCTGAGCGAGGCCCCTTCTCATTCCTCGTGCTCTCAAGGTCAGGGGTTCTCTTGTCGGCTACGCGCAAGAGTGACCCTATAGGCAAGGAGTGGCCCTTGCTGCGCGGACTGAGGGAGCGCCAGGTGGCCAAGTCAAAGCGCGCAGGCAGCCGCAAAAAAGCATCGAGCTCGGCAACCGGGGGGGACCCCGAGGAGCCCGCACCAGAGGTCACTCCGGCGAAAGGTCAGTCTTGCGCGCAGCCGACGTTGCTCTCGATGCGGGCCGCCGCCGATCTCCCGGCGCAGCTCCTCGGGCAGCGCCTCCACGACCCCGGGCAGCAGCAGCCTCAGCCGGCCCGCGCCGGCCGCCTCCGACGGGGGCCCAGGGGCACACGAAGAAATAGATACATGTTGTCTTGTTGTTTCCCACTGTTTTTCATGTTGTCTTGTATTTTCCCATGTTGATCCCCCACTTGTTTTATTTGTGTATTTCTCCATGGTTTCCATATGTTTCAACATGTTTCCCATATTTGTCCATTCTTCCCCCCGTGCCCATGTTTTTCCACATGTACCCCCCACTTCCCAAATTTTCCTATCTACTTTCCCTGGGGATCGACAATTCATTGGGTCTGTGTATGCTTGAGAGAGCATGATCCAACGCCGCTTCACTGTGGAAAATTCCCCCCCCTCTTCCTCCGGAACCCGGGGGTCCCCCCCCCCTCCGAAAATCCCCCCCCTGCTGGACCTCCCCCCCCCTTTCCCCCCGGCACCCCCCCCCCTCCCCTACCCCCCTGCCCCCCCCTTCCGGAAAACCGAGGGGGGGGTCACTTCCGGTTCGAACCCCCCCCCCCCTCGATCCGGAAAACCCGAGGAGGGGGGCACTACTGGTTCGAACCCCTCCCCCCCCTCCCCCCCTGCCCGAAAACCACAGAGGGGTCACTACCGGTTCGAACCACTCCCCCCCACACGCTCACCGCCAGCAGCACGACTCCCGGGTCCCTACCGCCGTCCGCACCACACACCCCACTGCTGTCCCCAGCACCACTGTCCTCACCACCACTGTCCCCACTGTTCCCACTACCGTCCCCACTGTCCCCACCAGTGCCCCCACCACTGTCGCCATGTCCCCACTGTCCCCACCACTGTTCCCACCACGATTCCACTCTCCCCACTGTCTCCACGGCCCCAACCACTGTCCCACTGTCCCTACTGTCCCACTGTCCCACTGTCCCCGCCGCTATCCCACTGAGCTGTCCCACTGTTCCCACCACTGTCCCCACTGTCCCCACCACTATCTCCACTGTACCTCTGCCCCATTATCCCACCGCCGTCCCCGCCACCGCCCTCACCACTGTCCCCGCCACCACTGTACCCTGCACTGTCCCACTGTTTCCACCACATTCCGACTGTCCCCACACCACTGTCCCCACCACCACCGTCCCCACCACTGTCCCACAGTCCCCACTCATCCCACCATTGTCCCCGCTGTCCCCACCAGTGCCCCCACCAGTGTCTCACTGTCCCCACTCTCCCCACCATTGTCCCACCACGGTCCCACTCTCCCCACTTTCCCCACGGTCCCCACCACTGTCCCGCTGTCCCCACTGTACCCACCACTGTCCCACTGTCCCCGCCGCTGTCCCACTGTGCTGTCCCACCGTCCCCACTGTCCCCATCACTGTCCCACTGTCCCCACTGTCCCCACCACTTTCCCCACTGTACTACTGTCCCACCACTGTCCTCACCACCGCCTTCACCACTGTCCCCACCACTACCGTCCCCACCACTGTCCCACTGTCCCCACCACTGTCCCGCTGTCCCCTCACCACTGTCCCCACCACCACCGTCCCCACCACTGTCCGCACCACTGTCCCACTGTCCCCGCACCACTGTCCCCACCACCACCGTTCCCACCACTGTCCCAGCATCCCCACCATTGTCCAACTGTCCCGAGGAGCGGGAATCGTTTGCCGGCGGCGAAGGGGGGGGGGTCGAACCGGTAGTGACCCCCCCCCCGGTTTTTGAGGGGGGGGAGGGGAGGTTCGAACCGGTAGTGACCCCCCCCCCCGCTTTCGAAGGGGGGGGGGGGGCTCGATCCGGTAATGGGGGGGGGGGTCGAACTGGTAGTGACCCCCCCCCGGTTTTCGAGGGGGGGGGGGATGGGTTGGGAACCCCCAGTGACCCCCTCCGGTTTCCCGCCAGCAGCGGTAGAACACGCTCTTTCGTATGTTTTGACTCTCCTGGCAGCCTCCTCGCCGCCGCGAGGCAGCAGCGGCTGCAGGGCCCAGTCCGCGAGGGG
>CAUYUJ010007177.1:0-30000 GCA_963575745.1 Prorocentrum cordatum
GTCGTCGTGCGGCGCTTTGGAGCGGTCTGCGCTCCGCGCCTTGCCTCGCTATCCGGGTTTTGGACGCAATTCCGGCGTGGGGTGGAGTTAGTTGGCCGACCCGGCCAGAAAGGAGAAAGTGGTAACTTAACTCGTAGAGCTTACCATAGCAAGTAACTCGCAGAGCTTCCCTCAGCTAGTTATAGCTGGCAGCTAAGAGTAATTCCGGCGCGCTGGAGAGCTAGTTGGCAAGAAAAATCTCGACGGAACTTTTGACAACTTTTGCTCGGTTGAACATTTCGTTCTCGAAATTTGACAATTCGTTGGAGCTCTAGTAGTTTTTCCCGTGATATTCGATCCTATTCCCGCTCGCCATCTTGATCTCAGCTCGATCGGGTAACTTTGAAGGCCAAAAAGCACTCTGGCGGGATCGGCCGTTTCGAGTCATCTTGATATGCGCTGACGGTTTTCTGAACATAACTCGAGCTGTAGAGCAGCTACAGAGCTGGTAAGCACAGCTAACGCATGCAGAATGATCAGGCGCGTTCGCCTGTTGAACCCAGAGGTCTGATTTCGGTCTGTCAGCCGAGCTAGGTCCACAAACCTGTTTGTATTATTCGAGTCAACTTGATACGCGTTGTCGGTATTTTCTACTTAACTCGAGCTCTAGGGCAGGTACAGTGCTGGTGAGATTCCTATCGCACTCAGAATGATCAGACGCGTTCGCCTGTTGAATCCAGAGGTCTCAACTCGATCTGTCAGCCGAGCTAGGTCCGCAAACCTGTTCGTATTATTCGAGTCAACTTGATACGCGTTGTCGGTAGTTTCTACTTCACTCGAGCTGTAGGGCAGCTACAGTGCTGGTAAGCACATCTAGCGCACCCAGAATCATCAGGCGCGTTCGCCTGTCGAATCCAGAGCTCTGAACTCGGTCTGTTGCGCGCTCCAGAATCACGAAACTGTTCGTATTCTTCCAGTCATCTTGAGAGCTACTGTCGGCGTTCTGCACTTAATTTGGGCTGTGGGGAGGCTGCAGGCCGGGTAGTCACAGGAATCGATTCGGAGACATCGGACGCGTCCGTCTGTCGCATTCAGAGGTGTGATACTCGAGTTGGGCTCAAATACTCTTCGTTCTCTGCAATTTTTTCCAACAGTATATGTTGTCAGGAAGCTCTACGAGTCCCCCGGCGGTAACAAAGGTTGACGGTTTACCGCCGGCGCCCAGTAATAACTCGTGGAGCTTCCCTTCGCAAGTTATTCCCGGATGGCTCCTTGGAGAGCTGAGGGTTTCAGATAAGAAGCCGGCGGTGGGTTGTGACGCGCACACGCCACCTCCGCCGGTCCACGATTCTCGCAGCAGGTTGCCGGAGTTCGCAGCGTGTCCGGGAGCGGCGGGAAGCGCTTTGGGAGCTTCGGAAGAGCTTCGGCAGTTCTTCCAGGCTCCTAGGCAGATCTTCCTACCTCGTAGAGCTCTTCAGCATCGATGAGCTCGAGGAATTCCGGCGCGGGGTGGAGCTAGTTGGTCGATCCGACCAGAAAAGAAGATGTGATAACTTTTGGGTGGTTTTGCAATTTTTTGAAAGATATTTGGAAATTCATTTTGGAAAAGCAGATTTTTACTCCGAGCATTAGTATTTACACTTTCTACCTCCTCAATATGAGCTTTCTAGGCGCACTTTACTATCAAAACACTCGGAGGAACCAACTTGATGTCGACACCAAAAAAATCAATGTTTCCCGTTTTTGAGAAATCCTTCCAGAAGCTCTCTCTTTCGACTCTGAGCACTCGTATTCGTGAAAGGAGCTCTACGAGGTTCCCGGCGGCGACCAGGTTGACGGTTCACCGCCGGCGCCAGTTGTGCGCCTTGCAGGGCCCCACGCATCGTAAACGGCGCCCCTGCAAGCGTCTCCTGCGAGGTTTCCAGCGTCCCGCGCATCGCTTCAGGCGGCCAGGCAGAGGTCCCCGTGCGGCGTTCCGCGCTCAGTAACTCGTAGAGCTTCACTTAGCAAGTTATTGCTGGAAGCTTAAGAGTAATTCCGGGGAGCTGGAGAGCTAGTTGGCAAGAAAAATCTCGACGGAGCTTTTGGTGACTTTTGGTCGGTTGAAAATTACCTCGTAGAGCTCTTCGTCATCGATGAGCTAGAGGAATTCCGGTGCGGGGTGGAGCTAGTTGGCCCACCCGGCCGGAACGGACAATGTGTTAAGTTTTGGATGGTTTTGCGATGTTTTGAAAGATATTTGACCATTTAGTTTGAGAAAGCAGATTTTTCGCACCTGTAGACGATCATGAGGGCCTCAGCGTCTTGATATGAGCTCTCTACATGCACTTTTACTATCAAAATACTTGGAGGAATCTGTTCATGTAGACATGAAAAAAATCGTGTTTTCTCTCCTTCGAGAAATGCTTCCAGAAGCCTTCTCCTTTCATACTGAGCAATCTTGCGCGTGTTGGGAGCTCTACGAGGTTCCCGGCGGTGACCAGGTTGACGGTTCACCGCCGGCGCCAGTTTGTTCTCAAAATTTGAACATTCGTTAGAGCTCTAGTTTTTTTTCCCATGATATTCGATCTCATTCCCGCTCGCCATCTTGATCTTAGCTCGATCGGGTAACTTTGAAGGCCAAAAAGCAGGCAGGCGGGAACGGCCGTTTCGAGTCATCTTGATACGCGCTGTCGGTTGTCTCAAGATAACTCGAGCTTCAGGACAACTAAAGAGCTGGTCAGCACAGCTAATGCATTCAGAATGATCAGGCGCGTTCGCCTGTTGAATCCAGAGGTCTGAACTCGGTCTGCTAGCCGAGCTAGGGTCGCAAACCTATTCGTATCATTTGAGTCATTGTAGCAGACGCTCTTGGTTTTTCGTACTTAACTCGATCTGTAGGGTAGCCACAGAGCTGATAATCACAGAAATCGATTGAGAATTATCAGGCGCGTTCGTCTGTTGAAGTAAGAGCTCTGAACTCGGCCTGCTCCCCGAGCTAGGTTCGCGAATCTATTCGTATTGTTCGAGTCATCTTGAGAAGTGCTCTCGGTTTTCTGTAGTTAAATCGTGCTGGAAGAAGGCTACAGTGCTGCTGGTCACAGGAATCGATTTCGAGACATCAAGCGAACTCGGTCTGCTGCTCGAACGAGATCCGCGAAACTGTTGTATTATTCGAGTCATTCTGAGAAGTACTCTCGGTTTTCTGCACTTAACTCCGGCTGTATGGGGGGCTGCAGAGCTGGTACTCACAGGAATGGATCCGCAGACATCAGACGCGTCCGCATGTCGCATTCAGAGGTCTGAACTCGGTTTCATACTGGAGCTCGATTGGAAAACTGTTCGTTTGTTTTGTTAGAGTCATCTTGAGAGGTCTATAATCGCTTGGGCTGAAAAACTAGTGGTTGTCTCAAATTCTTTACCACATTATATATTGTCAGGAAGCTCTACGAGTCCCCCGGCGGTAAGAAAGGTTTGACGGTTTACCGCCGGCGCCCAGTTTCGCTATCTGGGTTTTGGACGCTTACAAGTGGCTGGAAGCTAAGAGTAGTTCCGGCGCGCTGGAGAGCTAGTTGGCAAGAAAAATCTCGACGGAACTTTTGATGACTTTTACTCGGTTCAAACCTTTGTTCTCAAAATTTGACAATGCGTTAGTGCTCTAGTATTTTTCCCCGTGATATTCGATCTTATTGCCGCTCGCCATCTTAATCTCGGCTCGATCGGGTGAATATTACTATCGAAAAGCAGTCTGGCGGGATTGACCGTTCTGAGTCATCTTGACATGTGCTGACAGTTTTCTGAACATAAATCGAGCTTTAGGGCAGCTACAGAGCTTGTACGGACAGCTAATGCATGCAGAATGATCAGGCACGTTCGTCTGTTGGATCCAGAGGTCTGAACCCGGTCTGCTAGCCGAGCTAGGTCCGCACACCTGTTCGTATTATTCAAGTCATCTTGATAGAAACTCTCGGTTTTCTGTACTTATGTCGAGCTGTAGGACAGCTAGAGAGCTGATATTCACAGGCAGAAATTCAGAATCATCAGTTGCGTTT
The DNA here is from genome assembly GCA_963575745.1 of Prorocentrum cordatum. Classification (NCBI taxonomy): domain Eukaryota; class Dinophyceae; order Prorocentrales; family Prorocentraceae; genus Prorocentrum; species Prorocentrum cordatum. The sequence continues at coordinate 4,011 of CAUYUJ010007177.1, forward strand.
GTCTGTCGAATCCATAGCTCTGAACTCGGTCTGCTGCCCGAGCTAGAATCGCGAAACTATTCGTATCGTTCGAGTCGCTTGCAAGATGCTGTCGGTTATCTGGACTGAACTCAAGCTCTAGGGGGGCTGCATGGTTGGTAATCACTGAAATCGATTCGAAGACATCAGGCGCCCCGGCCTGTCGAATACAGAGCTCTGAACTCTGTCTGCTGCCCGAACTAGGTCCGCGAAACTGTTCCTATTGTTCGAGTCATCCTGAGAGGTGCTGTCGGTTTTCTGCACTCAACTCGGGCTGTAGGGGGGCTGCAGAGCTGGTAATGACAGGAGTCGATTCGCAGACATGAGACGCGTCCGTCTGTCGCATTCAGAGGTCAAAAACGTTATAAGTCAGATTGTTGGTAAGTGTTGTATGGTTTCTCAACTTAAGTCGAGTTAGGAAGCTCTACGAGTCTCCCGGCGGTAACCAAGGTTTACGGTTTACCGCCGGCGCCCAGTTATTGCTGGAAGCTAATAGTCATTCCGGCGCGCTGGAGAGCCAGTTGGCTCGAAAAATCTCGACTGAACTTTTGACAACTTTTGGTTGGTTGAAAATTTTGTTCTCGAAATTCAATTCGTTTAAGCTTTAGTATTTTTTCCCGTGATATTCGATCTTATTTCCACTCGCCATCTTGATCTCAGCTCGATCGGGTGAAGATTACTATCGAAAAGCACTGTGACGGGATCGGCCGTTTCGCGTCATCTACGCACTGACGGTTTTCTGAACATAACTCGGGCTTTAGGCTAGTTACAGAGCTGGTCAGCTCAGCTAATTGATGTAAAATGATTAGGCGCGTTCGCCTGTTGACTCCAGAGATCTGAACTCGGTCTGTGAGCCGAGCTAGGTCCGCAAACGTATTCGTACTATTCGAGTCATCTTGACAGGAACTCTCGATTTTCTGTACTTAACTCGAGCTGTAGCTACAGAGCTGATATTCACAGAAACCGATTCAGAATCATCAGTGTCGTTCCTCTGTCGAATCCAGAGCTCTCAACTTTGTTTGCTGTCCGATTTACAATTGCCAAACTATTTGTATTGGTCGAGTCATCTGGAGAAGTGCTTTTGTTTTTCTTCACTGAACTCGCGCTAAGGGGGCTACAGTGCTGGTGGTCACATGAATCGATTTGAAGACATCAGGCGCGTCCGCCTGTCGAATCTAGAGCTCGGAACTCGGTCTCCTGCCCGAATTAGGTTTGCGAAACTATTGTATTGTTCGAGTCATCCTGAGAGCTGCTATCGGTTTTCTGCACCTAACTCGGGCTTGTAGGGGGCCTGCAGGGCTGGTAATTACAGGAGTCGATTCGCAGACACCATACGCGTCTGCCTGTCACATTCAGAGGTCAAACAAAAGTCGGAATGTTGGTAGGTGCTGTCGGTTTTCTCAACTTAAGTCGAGCTGGGAAGCCCTACGAGTCCCCCGGCGGTAACCAAGGTTGACGGTTTACCGCCGGCGCCCAGTTTGGGTGGTTTCGCGAAAAATTGAAGGATATTTGACAATAAGAAAGCAGATTTTTCGCACCTGTAGGGGGTTATGACGCGTCTGTCAGTAAAATTTTGAAACCCATAGGTGAAGTATTACTATCCAAACACTTGGAGGAACCGATGTTCTGTAAAAACAGACAAACGTCACTTTTCGATTTTTTTTTTGTTTCTCGCCCCAAAAGCTTCCTAGATGTGCTCCGATGATCGTGCAAGGAATGAGCTCTACGAGGTTCCCGGCGGTAGCCAGGTTGACGGTTTACCGCCGGTTCCAGTTCCGGGGAGCTGGAAAGCTAGTTGACAAGAAAAATCTCGACGGACCTTTTGCTGACTTTTGGTCGGTTGAAAATTTTGTTCTCAAAAATTGACAATTCGTTAGAGCTCTAGTATTTTTTCCCATGATATTCGATCATATTCCCGCTCGACATCTTGATCTCAGCTCGATCGGGTAACTTTGAAGGCCAAAAAGCAGGCAGGCGGGAACGGCCGTTTCGAGTCATCTTGATACGCGCTGTCGGTTTTCTCAAGATAACTCGAGCTTCAGGACAACTACAGAGCTGGTCAGCACAGCTAATGCATTCAGAATGATCAGGCGCGTTCGCCTGTTGAATCCAGAGGTCTGAACTCGGTCTGCTAGCCGAGCTAGGGTCGCAAACCTATTCGTATTATTCGAGTCATTGTAGCAGACGCTCTCGGTTTTTCGTACTTAACTCGAGCTGTAGGGCAGCCACAGAGCTGATAATCACAGAGATCGATTGAGAATCATTAGACGCGTTCGTCTGTTGAATCAAGAGCTCTGAACTCGGCCTGCTCCCCGAGCTAGTTTTGCGAAGCTATTGGTATTATTCGAGTCATCTTGAGAAGTCCTCTCGGTTTTCTGTACTTAAATCGTGCTGGGGGAGGGCTACAGTGCTGCTGGTCACAGGAATCGATTTCGAGACATCAGCCGCGTCCGTTCGTCGAACCGAGAGCTCGGAACTCGGTCTGCTGCTCGAACAAGATCCGCGAAACTGTTGTATTATTCGAGTCATCCTGAGAGGTACTGTCGGTTCTCTGCACTTAACTCAGGCTGTATGGGGGGCTGCAGAGCTGGTAATCACAGAAATCGATCCGCAGACATCAGACGCGTCCGCCTGTCGCATTCAGATGTCTGAACTCGGTTTCATACTGGAGCTCGATTGGAAAACTGTTCGTTTGTTTTGTTGGAGTCATCTTGAGAGGTCTATACTCGCTTGGGCTGAAACACTAGTCGTTCTCTGAATTTCTTTTCCACATTATATATTGTCAGGAAGCTCTACGAGTCCCCCGGCGGTAAGAAAGGTTGACGGTTTACCGCCGGCGCCCAGTGACTCGTAGAGCTTCCCTTAGCAAGTTATTGCTGGAAGCTAAGAGTAATTCCGGCGCGCTGGAGAGCTAGTTGGCTCAAAAAAAAAGAACTGAACTTTTCACAACTTTTGGTCGGTTGAAAATTTTGTTCTCGAAATTCAACAAGTCATTTGAGCTCTACTATTTTTCCCCGTGATATTCGATCTTATTCCCGCTCGCCATTTCGATCTCAGCTCTATCGGGTGAATATTACTGTCAAAAATCACACTGGCGGGATCGGCAGTTTCAAGTCATCTTGATACGCGTTGTCGGTATTTTGTACTTAACTCGAGCTGTAGGGCAGCTACAGAGCTGGTAAGCACGCCTATCGCATTCAGAATTATCAGGCGCGTTCGCCTGTTGAATCTAGAGGTCTGAATTCGGTCTGCTAGCCGAGCTAGGTCCGCAAACCTATTCGTATTATTCGAGTCATCTTGACAGACGCTCTCGGTTTTCTGTACTTAACGCAGATATTTGACAATTAATTTTGAGAAACCAGATTTTTCGCACCTGTAGACGACTGTGAGGGCCTCTGCGTCTTATTATGAGCTGTGTAGGCGCACTTTTGCTATCAAAACACTTGACGAAACCAACTTCATGTCGACATGAAAAAAATAAATGTTCAATTTTCTGAGAAATGCCTCCAGAAGCTCTCTCCTTCGACTCTGAGCACTCTCACGTGTGGAAGGGCCTCTACGAGGTTCCCGGCGGTGACCAGGTTGACGGTTCACCGCCGGTGCCAGTTTAATGCTTGTGCAAAAGTTGAAAGTTCGTTTTAAGAATTGGTATTTTTTCCACGTGTAGGTTATTTCGCGTCTGCTAGTAAAATTCTGAGGTCTCTAGATGGAATATTATTATCAAAGCACTTCAGGGAACCGACTGTGTTCCGAGTTATTCTGATATGCGTTGACGGTTTTCGGTACTTAATTCGAGATTTAGCATAGCTACAGAGCTTATACTCAGAAACCTATCGGGAATCATCAGGCGCGTTCGTGTGTTGCATCCAGAGATCTGAACTCGGGCTTATACTCGAGCTAGGTCCGCAAAACTATTTGTATTTTTCGAGTGATTTGACAAGTCCTCTCAGTTTCCTGCACTTAAACTGAAGAATTAGAAGAGCTATAGAGCTGGTACGCTTATAAACCGATCCCGTATCACTCGCACGGAGAGGTCTCAACTCGGTCTGGTACTCGAGCTAGGTCCACGAAGCGATGATGCAAAATGAAAAAATGTTTTTTCGAGCTTTTTCCTTCACGCTTGAGAAATTTGCGTTCGTGTGCTCCGTGCAGCGCCGCGCGAGAACAGAGCTCTACGAGGCTCCCGGCGGTTATCTGGGTGACGGTTTACCGCCGGATCCCAGGTGGCCGACCCGACCTTGAGAGACAATGTGGCGACTTGGGGTCGGTTTTTCAATCTTTGTGCAAAATTCCAAAGTTCGTTTTCAGAACCAGTATTTTCCCATCTGAGGTGGGGCTATGCTGCGTCTCCCAGTTAAATTCTCATGTTTGTAGCTGCAATATTGCTATCAAAACTCTTGCTGGAACCGACGGCCGCTTCGAGTCATCTTGACACGCGTTGACGGTTTTCGGTACTTATCTCGAGATTTAGGACAGCTACAGAGCTGATGCTTACAGAAAACGATTCAGAATCATCAGGCGCGTTCGTCTGTACCATCGAGAGCTCTGAACTCGGTCTGCTGCTCGAGCTAGGTCCGCAAAGCTATTCGTATTCTTTGAGTCATCTTGACCGGTTTTCCGTACTTAACGTACGATTGAGAATGGTTAGAGCTGGTACGCACATGAGAGAATTCTTTATGATTAGGCGCGTCCGTCTGTTGCATCGAGCGGTCTGAGGTCCGTCTGCTACTCGAGCTAGGTCTGCACAACTTTTCGTATTCTTCAAGTTCTTTTAGCAGGCGCTGTCGGTCTTCTGCACTAACTGAAGCTGTAGCAGAGTTGCAGAGCTGGTATGACAGAAACCGATCCAGAATTTTCAGGGGCGTTCGGCTGAGCATCTAGAGCTCTCATCTGCTACCCGAGCTAGTCTGCGAAACTATTCGTATGCGACCGATTTTTTTCGAGCTGATGGGGATTTTTCCATTTATCTCGAGCGGCAGATGAGCTTGAGAGCTCTTTTGTACAGAAATCTTGGAGAAAACCCCCTCAATGTGTACCGGGCAGCCCTGGACGAGACAAGAGCTCTACAAGGCTCCCCGTGGTAACCTGGTCGACGGATTACCGCCGGCTTCCAGTGCCTCGTAGAGCTGTGATGGTAACAGGGCTAGAGGAAGACCTCGTAGAGCTCGTCGGCATCAATGAGCTAGAGGAATTCGGGCGCGGGGTGCAGCTAGTTGGCCGAACAATGTGACGACTTTGGGTCGTTTTTTACCTAACAGCTTTTGCTGATAGGTTTCTAGTGGGGTCAAAAGAGAGCAGCAGATGACTCCATAGGGGGAGCAAACTGTAAGCCACTTCGTGCTCTTCGACTTCCCAGAATTCCATTCCCGGGCCACATTTTGAATGCACGGAGCCAACTGTAGGCCACTTCGTGCTCTTCGAGTTCCCAGAATAACTCGTAGAGCTTCCCTTGGCAAGTTATCGCTGGAAGCTTAAGAGTAATTCCGGGGCGCTGGAGAGCTAGTAAGCGAGAAACATCTCGACGGACCTTTTGGTGACTTTTGGTCGGTTCAAAATTTTGTTCTCGAAATTCAACAAGTCGTTTGAGCTCTAGTAATTTTTCCCATGAGATTCGATCTTACTCCCGCTCGCCATCTTGATCTCAGCTCGATCGGGTACCTTTTACTCTCAAAAAGCGTCCAGGCGGGATCGGCCGTTTCGAGTCATCTTGATACGCGCTCTCGGTATATTGGACTTAACTCGAGATACAGGACAGCTACAGAGCTGGTCAGCACAGCTTATCGATTGAGAATGATCAGGCGCGTTCGTCTGTTGCATCCAGAGGTCTGAACTCGGTCTGCTAGCCGAGCTAGGTCCGCAAACCTCTTCGTATTATTCGAGTCATCTTGACAGACGCTCTCGGTTTTCTGTACTTAACTCGAGCTATATCACAGCTACAGAGCTGATACTTACAGAAACCGATTCAGAATCATCAGTCGCGTTCGTCTGTTTCGACATTATATATTGTCAGGAAGCTCTACGAGTCCCTCGGCGGTAAGAAAGGTTGACGGTTTACCGCCGGCGCCCAGTTCCATTCCCGGGCCACATTTTGAATGCCCGGAGCCAACTGTAGGCCACTTCGTGCTCTTCGACTTCCCAGAACTCCATTCCCGGGCCACATTTTGAATGCCCGGAGCCAACTGTAGGCCACTTCGTGGTCTTCGAGTTCCCAGAACTCCATTCCTGGGCATGATTTTGAATGCCCGCAGCCAACTGTAGGCCACTTCGTGCTCCTCGAGTTCCCAGAACTTCATTCCCGGGCCACATTTTGATGCTGACGCAGAGGCTGAGAATGGTGATGCTGATGCTGAGGCTGAGGCTGAGGCAGGCAGGCTGAGGCTGATGAGGCTTAGGCAGGCTGAGGCTGAGGCCGAGGCTGGCAGGCTGAGGCAGACGCTGAGGCAGGCTGAGGCTGAGGCAAGCTGAGGCTGAGGCTGAGGCTGAGGCTGAGGCAGGCTGATGCTGAGGCAGGCTGAGGCTGAGGCTGAGGCTGAAGGCAGACTGAGGCTGAGGCAGGCTGAGGCGGACGCTGAACCAGGCTGATGCTGAGGCAGGCTGAGGCTGAGGCTGAGGCTGAGGCAGATGCAGGCTGATGCTGAGGCAGGCTGAGGCACAGAGGCTGAGGCTGAAGGCAGACTGAGGCTGAGGCTGAATCAGGCTGAGGCTGAGGCAGGCTGGGGCTGAGACTGAGGCAAGCTGATTCTGAGGCAGGCTGAGGCTGAGGCAGGCTGAGGCTGAGGCTGAGGCTGAGGCTGAGGCTGAGGCTGAGGCTGAGGCGGAGGCAGGCTGAGGCAGACGCTGAGGCAGGCTGATGCTGAGGCAGGGTGAGGCTGAGGCTGAGGCTGAGGCTGAGGCTGAGGCAGGCTGAGGCTGAGGCAGGCTGAGGCTGAGGCCGAGGCTGAAGGCAGGCCGAGGCTGAGGCTGAAGCAGGCTGAGGCTGAGGCAGGCTGAGGCTGAGGCTGAAGCAGGCTGATACTGAGGCAGGCTGAGGCTGAGGCAGGCTGAGGCACAGAGGCTGAGGCTGAAGGCAGACAGGCTGAGGCTGAAGCAGGCTAAGGCTGAGGCTGAGGCAGGCTGAGGCTGAGGCTGAGGCAGGCTGATACTGAGGCAGGCTGTGGCTGTGACTGCGACTGCCGCTGCCGCTGCAACTGTCATCGCGAATGCGACTGCGACTGCGAGAACAGCAGAACTCTACAACTGGATTCTCATATGAATCTTAAGGGGAATGCTTCCATATATGCTTCTACACATCGCTGTTAGGTTGCTTTGCCGGGATAATATTAAGATTCCAAGGATACCTAACCATTTATTTTGAGAAACCAGACTTTTCGCACCTGTAGTGGGTTATCCCTGGAGAGCTCTCTGAGAGCTAGAGGGTTTTAGAATAGAAGCCGGACGGTGGTGGTGCCCGCCAGCAGCCCATCTCCGCCGCTCCAGGATCCAACTGCGTTCCGAGTCATCTTGACACGCGTTCATGGTTTTCTGTACTTACCTCGAGATTTCGGAGTGCTACAGAGCTGATGCTTACATAAACCGATTCAGAATCATCAGGCGCGTTCGTCTGTTGCATCCAGAGGCCTGAACTCGGTCTGCTACTCGAGCTAGGTCCGTCAAACTATTTGTGTTATTCGAGTCATCTTGACCAGTGATGTCGGTTTTCTGTACTCAACTCAAGATTTAGAGGAGCTACAGAGCTGGTGCGCACATCAACCGATTCAGTATCACCAGGCGCGTGCGTCTGTTGCATCGGGAGGCCTGAACTCGTTCTGCTACTCGAGCTAGGTCCACAACACTATTCGTAGTTCTCAAGTTCTCTTTAGAGGCGCTGTCGGTATTCTGCACTTAACTCTAGCTGTAGCACAGCTACAGAGCTGGTGCGCACAGAAACCGATACAGAATCATCAAGTGCGTTTGGCTGAAGCATCTAGAGCTCTGAACAGAGTCTGCTTCTCGAGCTAAGTCCGCAAAACAATATGTATGCGACCGATTTTTAAGATTTTTTTGGCTCTCGCTTGAGCTTGCTTCACGTGTTCCGAGGAGCTGGGCAAGAAAAGAGCTCTACGAGGTCCCCGGCGGTAACCAGGTTGACGGTTTACCGCCGGCGCCCAGTTGGCCGACTCGACCTTAAGAGACAATGTGATGACTCGGGGTCGGTATTTTCATCTTTGTGCAAAATTTGAAAGTTCGTTTTGAGAACCGGTATTCTTCCCATCTGTAGTGGGTTATGCCGCGTCTGCCAGTCAAATTCTCAGGTCCGTAGCTGCAATATTACTATCAAAACACTTGCTGGAACCGACTGTGTTCCGTGTCATCCTGACACGCGTTGACTGTTTTCGGTACTTAACTCGAGATTTAGGATAGCTGCAGAGCTCATACTTAGAAACCTATCCGGAATCATCAGGTGCGTTCGTGTGTTGCATCCAGAGGTCTGAACTCGGTCTTCTACTCGAGCTAGGTCCGCAAAACTATTTGTATCCTTCGTGTCATTTGACAAGTCCTCTCGGTTTCCTTTACTTAACTGAGTATTGAGAAAAGCTACAGAGCTGGTGCGCATATCGACCGATTCAGTATCACTCGGCGCGTTCTTTTATCGCATCGAGAGGTCTGAACTCGGTCTGGTACTCGAGCTTTTTTGTTCACGCTTGAGAAAGCTTTTTCGTGTGCTCCGAGCAGCGCCGCGCGATAACAGAGCTCTACGAGGCTCCCGGCGGTTACCTGGTTGGTTCACCGCCGGATCCCAGTTCCGGGGCGTTGGAGAGCTAGTTGGCAAGGAAAATCTGGACGGACCTTTTGGTGACTTTTGGTCGGTTGAAAATTTTGTTCTCGAAATTCAACCATTCGTTAGAGCTCTAGTATGTTTTCCCGTGATATTCGATCTTATTTCCGCTCGCCGTCTTGATCTCAGCTCGATCGGGTAACTTTTACTGTCAAAAAGCGCACGGGCGGGATCGGCCGTTTCGAGTTATGTTGACAGACATTGTCGGTTTTTTGTACTTAACTCGAGCTGTAGGAGAGCTACAGAGCTGATGCTTACAGAAACCGATTCAAAATCATCAGTCGCGTTTGTCTGTTGCATCCAGAGGTCTGAACTCGGTCTGCTGCTCGAGCTAGGTCCGCGAAACTATTCGTATTGTTCGAGTCATCTTGAGAGGTGCTGTCGGTTTTGTGTAATTAACTCGGGCTCTAGGGGGGCTACAGGCGCATCCGCCTGTCGCATGAGGTCTGAGATCGGTCTGCTACTCGAGCTAGGTCCGCAAAACTATTCGTATCGCTCGAGTCATCTCGACAGGAACTGTTGGTTTTTCTGTACTTAACTCGAGCTCTGGGGTAGCAGGCGCGTTCGTCTGTTGCATCCAGAGGTCTGAACTCGGTCTGCTACTCGAGCTAGGTCCGCGAAACTATTCATATCGTTCGAGTCATCTTGGGAGGTGCTGTCCGTTTTCGCACGTAACTCGGGCTGTAGGAGAGCTAGAGAGCTCATGCGCACAGAAACTGATTCGGAATTATCAGGCCCGGTCCTCTGTTGCATCCAGAGGTCTGAACTGGGTCTGCTACTCGGGCTAGGTCCGCAAAAGTATTATATTCTTCGAGTCATCTGACAGATGTTGTCATTTTCTGTATTGAATTCGGGCTGTAGGAGAGCTACAGAGTTGGTACGCACAGAAACCGATCCAGAAGCATTCGGAGCGTTTGTCTGTTGCATCGAGAGGTCTGAACTCGGTCTGCTACCCGAGCTAGGTTCACAAAACTATTCGTTGTGAGCGCACACGCCAAACACGGATTCGTACTCTGCTATTTTCTCCCGAATGGTATTTCCTACCTGCAGATGAGCTATAGAACTGTTCAGCACAGCAATAGGATATCACTAGACGCCTGAGATCAGTCTGCTATCAGCGCTCGGGCTGAAAAACTATTGGTTCTCTGCTAATTCTTTTGACATAACATATGGTCAGGAAGCTCTACGAGTCCCCCGGCGGTAAGAAAGGTTGACGGTTTACCGCTGGCGCCCAGTTGGACCACCCGACCCAGGCGGACAAAGTGATAACTTTTGGTCGGTTTTGCTAAGATTTGAAAGATATTTGACCATTTATCATTTATTTTGAGAAAGCAGATTTTTCGCACCTGTAGTGGGTTATTCCGCGTCTGCCAGTGAAATTCTCATGTCCGCAGGTGTTGTATTATTTACAAAACACTTGGAGCAAACGGCGTTGGGTAAAACACAGAAAAACGTGATTTTTCAAGTTTTTCGTTTCTCGCTCCAGAAGCTTTCTTCATCTGTTCCGAGGATCGCCGTGCAAGAAAAGAGTTCTACAAGGTTCCCAGCGGTAACCAGGTTGACGGTTTACCGCCGGTTCCCAGTTGAGTTTTGCTAAGATTGGAAAGATATTTGACCATTCATTTTGAGAAAGCAGATTTTCACTCCGAGCATTGGTGTCTAAACTTTGTTCTGAGAGCAGTTCAGCTCTCTAGAGAGAGTTTTACTGTCGAAAAATTTGGAGCAGCCGTCATCACGTTGACACCGAGAAATGCAAATTTGACGTTTTCCTAAAAAGGCTCCGAGAAGCTGTCTGCTTCGAATCTGAGCACTCTTACGCGTGCAAGGAGCTCTACGAGGTTCTTGGCGGTGGCCAGGTTGACGGTTCACTGCCGGCGCCAGTTGGCCGACCCGACCAAAAGAGACAATGTGTCACATTTGGGTTGGTTTTGCTAAGATTTGAAAGATATTTGACCATTCATTTTGAGAAACCAGATTTTTTTTTCGCACCTGTAGTGGCTTATGCCGCGTCTGCCAGTCAAATTCTCAGGTCCGTAGGTGCAGTATTGCAATCAAAACACTTGGAGGAACCGACGTTAGATAAAAAGAGAAAACGTGATTTTTCGAGTTTTTCGTTTCTCGCTCTAGAAGCTTCCTTCATGTGTCCCGACGATCGCCGTGCAAGAAAAGAGCTCTACGAGGTCCCAGCGGTAACCAGGTCGACGGTTTACCGCCGGTTCCCAGTTCCGGCGCGGGGTGGAGCTAGTTGGCCGACCCGACCAAAAGAGACAATGTGTCACATGTCGGTCGGTTTTGCTTAGATTTGAAAGATATTTGACCATTGATTTTGAGAAACCAGATTTTTCGCACCTGTAGTGGGTTATGCCGCGTCTGCCAGTGAAATTCTCAGGTCCGTAGGTGCAGCATTACTATCAAAACACTTGGAGGAACCGACGTCGGAGAAAAACAGAAAAACATGATTTTTCGAGTTTTTCGTTTCTCGCTCCAGAAGCTTTCTTCATGTTTTCCGACGATCGCCGTGCAAGAAAAGAGCTCTACGAGGTTCCCGGCAGTCATGCTATGAACCTTGCCTCATCAAAGCGGGCTTTGATGGTGGTGTGTGCAGCCTGGGAGCAGGAAGTGGAGCTTGGATTCAGATTGGACTGCGTTCTCGATTCTCCCATCTCTCGCCCACCTCTTCCTTCTGTGAATCCCCGCAGATTATCTTCAAGGACGTTTACGTTTGTTCCTTCGCTCTCCAAGACGGGTCCACGGTGACGGATACGGAACTCTCCGCTGCAGAGTGCGTTATTGCAGCACTCCCACGGGTTTTGCAGGCCTATTTCAGCGATAAGTTGTGTGATAGATGATTCTCTTTTGTGTGTTGTCTTCATGCGTGCACACATTGTGTTGATGTACACACTCCTTATAAGAGCTGCCAGAGGCTACCGCCTAAGCCGCCCCCCACGTGCTTGGCGTGGTGAGGCTTTCGCCTTAGCCGCTCGGTGGCCCGCGTTTGGCGTGCCCGCCCGCCTCGGACTGGACGGGGCCTTAGGGCCCGTGTGTCCGCGAAACGAAAAACCAGGTTGACGGTTTACCGCCGGCTCCCAGTTGGCCGACCCGACCAAAAGAGACAATGTGTCACATTTGGGTCGGTTTTGCTAAGATTTGAAAGATATACCTCGTAGAGCTCTTCGGCAGCGATGAGCTAGAGGAATTCCGGCGCGGGGTGCAGCTAGTTGGCCGGCCCGGCCCGGGCGGACAATGTGACGACTTTGGGTCGGTTTTGCTAATGTTTGAAAGATATTTGACCGTTTATTTTGAGATATCAGATTTTTACGTCCAGGATTAGTATCTAAACTTTCTTCTGCCAGCAGCTGAGCTCTCCCGTACCTCGTAGAGCTCTTGGGCAAGATGAGCTAGAGGAATTCCGGCGCGGGGTGGAGCTAGTTGGCCGACCCGACCAAAAGAGACAATGTGTCACATTTGGGTCGGTTTTGCTAAGATTTGAAAGATAGAAGCCAAATTGTTCGCACCTGTAGTGGGTTATGCCGCGTCTGCCAGTCAAATTCTCAGGTCCGTAGGTGCAGTATTACTAACAAAACACTTGGAGGAACCGACGTTAGATAAAAAGAGAAAACGTGTTTTTTCGAGTTTTTTCTCGCTCTAGAAGCTTTCTTCATGTGTCCCGACGATCGCCGTGCAAGAAAAGAGCTCTACGAGGTTCCTGTGCTCCGTTTGGGAGTCTTAGGGCTCAGCTGTCACAGCTGTCCGCGCCCTGACTCAAACTCAAAAACCAGGTTGACGGTTTACCGCCGGTTCCCAGTCTCGACGGACCTTTTGGTGATTTTTGGTCGGTTGAAAATTTTGTTCTCGAGATTCCTCAATTCGTTTGGGCTCTAGTATTTTTTCTCATCATATTCGATCTTATCCCCGCTCGCCGTCTTAATCTCAGCTCGATCGGGTATATACTGCTGCCAAATAGCACGCAGGCGGGATCGGCCGTTTGGGGGCATTTTGACATGCGTTGTCGGTTTTTTCTACTTAACTCGAGCTGTAGGAGAGCTACAGAACTGATACTTACAGAAACCGATTCAAAATCATCAGGCGCGTTCGTGCGTTGCATCTAGAGGTCTGAACTCGGTCTGCTGCCCGAGCTAGGTCCGCGAAACTATTCGTATTGTTCGAGTCATCTTGACAGCTGCTGTCGGTTTTCTGTAATTAACTCGGGCGGTAGAGGGGCTACAGGGCTGGTGATTGCAGAAACTGATTCGGAGACATCAGGCGCGTCCGCCTTTCGCATGCAGAGGTCTGAAATCGGTCTGCTGCTCGAGCTAGGTCCGCGAAACTATTCGTATCGCTCGGGTCATCTCGACAGCGACTGTCGGTTTTCTGTACTCAACTCGAGCTCTAGGGGAGCTACAGAGCTGATACGCACAGAAACTGATGCATAATAATCAGGCGCGTTAGTCCGTTGCATCCAGAGGTCTGAACTCGGTCTGCTACTCGAGCTAGGTCCGCGAACCTATTTGTATCGTTTGAGTCATCTTGAGAGTTGCTGTCCTTTTTCGCACGTAACTCGGGCTGTAGGAGAGCTACAGAGCTGATGCGCACAGAATCTGATTCGGCATCATCAGGCCCGTTCGTCTGTTGCATCCAGAGGTCTGAACTGGGTCTGCTACTCGGGCTAGGTCCGCAAAACTATTCGTATTTTTCGAGTCATCTTGACCAGTGCTGTCGGTTTTCTGTACTTAACTCAAGATCTAGACAAACTACGAGCTGGTACGCACATAAACCGATCCAGTATGACCAGGCGCGCTCGTCTGTTGCATCGAGAGGTCTGAACTCGGTCTGCTACTCGAGCTATGTCCGCGACACTAGTCGTATTTCTCGTTACTCTTTGTCTACTGAAAACGGTCATCGCTAGTCTTCTTTGGACATAATATATGGTCCGGAAGCTCTACGAGTCCCCCGGCGGTAAGAAAGGTTGACGGTGTACCGTCGGCGCCCATAATTCCGGGGCGCTGGAGAGCTAGTTGGCAAGAAAAATCTCGACGGACCTTTTCCTGACTTTTGGTCGGTTGAAAATTTTGTTCTCGAAATTCAACAATTCGTTAGAGCTCTAGTATTTTTCCCGTGATATTCGATCTTATTCCCGCTCGCCGTCTTGATCTCAGCTCGATCGGGTACCTTTTACTGCCAAAAAGCAGGCAGCGGGATCGGCCGTTTCGAGTCATCTCGACAGGCGTTGTCGGTTTTTTGTACTTAACTCGAACTATAGGACAGCTACAGAGCTGATGCTTACAGAAACCAATTTAGAATGATCAGGCGCGTTTGTCTGATGAATCCAGAGCTCTGAGCCCGGTCTGCTGCCCGAGTTAGGTCCGCGAAACTATTCGTATTGTTCGAGTCATCTTGAGAGGTGCTGTCGGTTTTCTGCACTTAACTCGGGCTGTAGGGGGGCTTCAGGGCTCGTAATCGCAGGAACCGATTCGGAGACATCAGGCGCGTCCGCCTGTCGCATTCAGAGGCCTGAACTCGGTCTGCTACCCGAGCCAGGTCCGCAAAACTATTCGTATCGCTCGAGTCATCTCAACAGGGACTGTCGGTTTTCTGTACTAAACTCGAGCTCTAGGGGAGCTACAGAGCTGATACACACAGAAACTGATGCAGAATAATCAGGCGCGTTCGTCTGTTGCATCCAGAGGTCTGAACTCGGTCTGCTACTCGAGCTAGGTTCGCGAAACTATTCGTATTGTTCGAGTCATCTTGAGAGGTGCTGTCGATTTTCGCACGTAACTCGGGCTGTAGGAGAGCTACAGAGCTGATGCGCACAGAAACTGTTTCGAAATCATCGTGCGCGTTCGTCTGTTGCATCCAGTGGTCTGAACGGGGTTTGCTACTCGGGCTAGGTCCGCAAAGCTATTCGTATTCTTCAAGTCACCTTGGCAGATGTTGTCCCTTTTTTGTATTGAACTCGGGCTGTAGGAGAGCTACGAGCTGGTACGCACAGAAAACGATCCAGAAGCATCAGGCGCGTTCGGCTGTTGCATCGAGAGGTCTAAAATCGCTCGGTCTGACAAACTTTTCGTTCTCTGCAATTTTTTTGACATTATATATGGTCAGGAAGCTCTACGAGTCCCCCGGCGGTAGGAAAGGTTGACGGTTTTCCGCCGGCGCCCAGTACCTCGTAGAGCTCTTCGGCGAAGAGCTAAGAGGAATTCGGGCGCAGGGTGGAGCTGGTTGGCCGGCCCGACCAAAAGAGAGGATGTTGTAACCTGGGGTCGGTTTTTACCTCGTAGAGCGCTTCGGCAAAAAGCTAAGAGGAATTCGGGCGCAGGGTGGAGCTAGTTGGCCGGCCCGACCAAAAGAGAGGATGTGGTAACCAAAAAAATGCGTTTTTTTTCTGAGTCATCTGAATGAGCTTTTTCGGTGAGCAGGCAGGGAGGGAGGGGGGGGGTAGGGGCAGAGGGAGAGAGAGAAGCAGGGGCGGAGGGAGAAAGCAGGGAGAGAGGGAGCAGGAAGGAAGAAGGCAAGGAGGGAGGGATCAGGAACGAGGAAGTGAGGTAGCAGGGGGGGGGCGGAAGGAAGCAAAGAGAGCAGGAAGCGAGCAGGAAGGCGTGGAGGAGGGAGGAAGGAGGGAGATTGTAGCAGGGAAGGGGGGAGGGAGCAGACCCGACCTTAAGAGACAATGTGATGACTTGGAGTCGGTTTTTCTATCTTGGCGCAAAATTTTGAAAGTTCGTTTTCAGAACTGGTATTTTCTCACGTGTAGTGGGCTATGCTGCGTCTGCATGTGAAATTCTCGGGTCGCTGCAGTATTATTATCAGAACACTTGCTGGGGCCGACGTTGGATGCAAAATGGAAAAACACGTATTTTTTCGAGTTTTTTCTTCACGCTTGAGAGAGCTTTTTCCGTGTGTTTCGAGCAGCGCCGCGCGAGAACAGAGCTCTACAAGGCTCCCGGCGGTTACCTGGTTGACGGTTTACCGCCGGATCCCAGTTTCACTTCGTGCAAAATTTGGAAGTTCGTTTTCAGGAGTGAGATTTTCATTCCCTATAGTAAGCTATGGTGCACCTGCTGATTAATTTTTTATGGCTCTAGGGGCAGTATTACTATTAAAACACTTGGAGGAACCGGCTTTGGATGAAAACCGAAAAATCGTGATTTTTGAGTTGTTCGGCTCTCGCTTCAGAAGCTTCCTTCATGTGTTCCGAGGAGCGCTGTGCAAAAAAAGAGCTCTCCGAGGTGCCCGGCGGTAACCTGGTTGACGGTTTACCGCCGGTTCACAGTTGTCAAATCTCCCAAAATATTGCGAAAACCGCAAAACTCAATTTTTGATGCCAACTTGAATTCGGTTCGCTCATGTCTCTTATTAATGAGCACTGCAGATACGGCAGATACTACTGCAGATACTGTCTCAGATATTCGTATTTTTCGAGTTCTCTTAACAGGCGCTGTCGATGTTCTGTGCTTAACTCGAGCTGTAGCATAGCTACACTGCTTGTGCGCACACATACTTGATTCAGAATCATCAGGCGCGTTCGGCTGAAGCATCTTGAGCTCTGAACTCAGTCTGCTTCTCGAGCTAGGTCCCCCAAAATCGTCGTAGTCGACCGATTTCTCTTCGAAATGACGGTGTTTTTTTCACTTAACTCTGGCTGCAGATGAGCTCGCGAGCTTTTTGGCATATATTAGAAGACAATCATGAGGCGCTCTAGTCTGAAGTATCTAGACGCTTGGCTTGGCAATAGTGAACTGTATCTAGATGCCTGAAGTCAGTCTGCTATCAGCGCTCGGCTGAAACAACTATTCATTCTCTGCTAATTCTTTGGACATAATGCGTGGCAAGGAAGCTGTGCGAGTCTCCCGGCGGCAAGAAAGGTTGACGGTTTACCGCCGGCGCCCAGTTTTGTTTTCGAAATTCCACAATTCGTTTGAGCTCTAGTATTTTTTCTCATCATGTTCGATATTATTCCCGCTCGCCGTCTTGATCTCAGCTCGATCGGGTACCTTTTACTGCCAAACAGCACTCCGGCGGGATCGGCTGTTTCGAGTCATCTTGACAGGCGTTGTGGGTTTTTTTTGTACTTAGCCCTGCTATGCTATCCGGGTCTTGGGCGCTGCATGTGGACGCCGCAAGCTAGAGCTCCGAAGGGGGCAGGCGCTAGAGGAGTTCGGGCGCAGGGTGGAACTAGTCAATGTGTTGCCTTGGGGTCTGTTTCGCGAGGGCTGCTCGAGATGCTTCGTGGAGCTCTTCGGTTTGAGAAAAGTGGAGTGAGGGTGCAGGGTGGAGCTAGCGCCTCGTGGTGCTCTTCGGTTCGATGAGCTGAGAGGAGTTCGGGTGCATGGTGGAGCTGGTTGGTCGACCCGACCAGAGGAGAGGTATTGGCGACCCCGTCTCGGTTGATTCACGATTTGGTAAACGCTTAACCAGTCATGTCGAGAACAGATTTCCTCGCGCGTGTTCGCCCATGACGTTTTGTCCCGTTCAAGTTTCAGGTTCGTAGCTGCAAGATTACAGGCGCTCTGCGATGTCCCGCCCAGTGGCCTGGTTGAGCTGAGCGTGCCCCCCGATCAGCCTCGCCTCGCTGCTGGGGTCGCCTCTTGCGGAAGGTGTCTGGGGGCCTGTCCGCTCCACTGCGTGGCTCGCTGCGTATTGTGCGCTCCGTGTCGCGCTTGCAACGATTGGTTATCTGTATCGCGGACGGTCTTGCCTTGCTGGTCTCTGTTGTGCTATCGCGAAGTGCGCTTCCAT
This sequence comes from Prorocentrum cordatum, assembly GCA_963575745.1. Taxonomy (NCBI): domain Eukaryota; class Dinophyceae; order Prorocentrales; family Prorocentraceae; genus Prorocentrum; species Prorocentrum cordatum. The sequence goes on from CAUYUJ010007177.1 coordinate 21,583, forward strand.
CAGTTGACTGGAGCTTGACATCTTCAGAATCCGTGCCGCGCTTGGACAAATTTGTTACCTGTCTGTTGCATTATGTTGCATTGATGTTCCCTGTCGTGTGATCGGGAAGTGCGTCCTCATCAGTTGGCTTGAGATTGACATCTTCAGATGCGTGCTGCATCGTGTGTCGACGCAATGTTCAGATACCCCATGCCTCGAAAGGGTTGGCGAACATTCTTGATTGAAGCGGATCACGAGTATTACGTTGACATAATGAAACAGCTAAGGGAGAATCTAGCAGCCCTGGGCGCTTCGATGGTCAAGAAGGTCGACAGACGGGTCAAACCTCGCGGTGACGCTCTCCAGGAGAAAGACAATATGTCGGCGGCCCTCCAGGCTCTTTCAGCAGCGGGTGCATATTCAAATGCCCCAGCCTGGGCCGAAGCTCTATGCGCTGCCACCGTGCCGAAAACAGAGCTGCAGATGAGCTCACTTGACGAGCTACAAGAGGAAATTAGCGAGGTGAAGACCGAGGTGGCTACGCTGCGAGAGTGCAATCGTCATGAACCCAGACTTGCCCAGCTTGAGAAAGACATGACGGGTGTTCGCTCGGGTCCGGCTGGTGCTGGGGTCAGCGCGGCCTCGGGTGTGTCATCGTCCATGCACCACGCCGCCGGCTCACATCGTGGTTGAAATCTGTCATATGTCGACTTCACGAGCTGGGCCAAAAATGAACACTCCCCACGCGTGCAGAGACCATGATCACCGATCACGATCACCAGAATTTCATTCGTAAGCTCACACATGTCCTCGACAAGCCTGACCAGGCACGCATGGATGAGATGTGAAAGCTGCGAATCAATGGCGTCCAGCCGCTTTTGGGTAGTTCAGAATCAAACATGTTGTCGGTGCGGACGGGGAGATTCCCTGGGCGGCTACACATCTTTGGGATTCGAATCCCACGCCAGTTAGCCAGCGGAGTGCGGCCCAGAAGATGGCTAGCAAGAGGCTTCCAGATATCTTATTGAGTGATCTTCAGAGCGTGAATTACCTACCCCGCTTTCGCTTCCAGGCAAAACCAAGTCTTGCCACGCGCCTCCTCGTCAAACGGCCTGACCAGTGCAGGCCGTAGTTTGGCTTCGCTTGGTATCTCTTGGAAGCGAGGGTGGTCAAAGGCGAGGTAGGTTTGTTTCCCCCCTAGATATGGTCATTCCCAGTCGTGTGAACATCAAGGTGGAGGCGCCAGTGTGGAAGCAGGGCCGTGTTGGTGCTGTGGGCCGTTCCACGGAGTATGGTGCGAGTCTGGCAAAGCAATTTGCCCCGCCGCTACGCTGGCCAGCACCTCCCAGACGGGCTCAAGCAAGGGGGCGTCGGTCATCCGGACCAAGGCTCCCGACCCGATGGCGCATCGCCCACTGCAGCCGGCGACGTGGCGGGCCAGTGACGGGAAGTGGGTCTTACGCAGAGCCTCGTGGGACGCAGTTTCGCCGAGGTGCAACATCGCGATCACGGCGCACCAGCCCCTTGCCAAGCTTGACTGACGGCCCCGCGGACCCATCGGGAGCCTCGCGGTGAGTCTTACCGAATGTCAACCAGGTTGGAGGTACTAGTGAACGTGGTTGGGCCATCTGCGCAGAGCTTTCTGCACCATGGGATTTCGATTTTGGGCCGGCACGAGTGCCGGCGCATTAATTTTGCCGCCGAGGCCTTCCAATGTCTCAAGTGACAGTGTTATCGTGCAGTGACGCTCGCACCAGTGTGTGTTAGTTAGACAATGAGATGTTGCTGATCGTAGATGCCATGCTACTTCAGAACCTGGCTGGCTTCAGTTGTAGCTATTTCCCATGTGCTAGTTATAGCGAGGCTCCCGCCATGGGCCTTCAGATGCTCCGCCGTGCTCGCGCCATTGCTCGCGAGGCAAAGGCCGTGTTGCCCAGCAGCCGTTTCGTCTTGGCATGCGAGGCCAATGTGATGAGGAGAGCTGGAGGTGGAGAGAGGATCTGATGAAAGACTAGTTCGAGCAATTTTTTGGGGAGAAGGGACTGTGTGCTGTGAACACCCTCGGGGACTGGAATGCGAGGTGCTGGAAATTGGGCAAGGGCGCGCCGTCGCGGGTCCTTGACTGCATGTGTGTTCCGATGCCCTGGGAGCGTAGCCAGTGTGCAGAGGTGGTTGTACGACGGGGAAGAAACTGAGTACGCTGATCATGCCTTGCTCGAGGCCGAGATCCGACAGCCACTAATTGCACCGCGCTGCCGCGTAACCTCGCCCCGACCTCGCAGCGCCTCTAGGCGTCCTGTGTGGACACCCTTCAACGGGAGTAATGGAGAGCCCTGGTGACTTCGGGGTGCACGACGCGACGCCTCATGGCTTGGCAACGCTCGTGCGCGAGCTGGCCACGTCGTATTTCGTACCCGCTGAACGCTCAGTACCGCCCAGACGAAGTGCTGAGCAGGCCGATCTCGAGGCGCGAATCCGTGCTGAGCGAGACCCTGCCGCGCGCCAGCTGTTTCTCGAGCAGGTTGCGCTTTTCGGTCGTGAGTTCACCTGCCGATGCCAGGAATGGAATCACACGGGATTCCGATTCACTCGAAAAACTGTGACGTGGTCTTTGGTTGTGCAGAGGTTTTCCGACAGGACCGTGGTGCCTGGGATAGCGATTCACTTATGCGCGGTAGCAGAACGAAGACATGTGAAACCACGCGTGTGAGAAACCGTGCCATGATGGACCGCCTGCGACGACTGGGAGCGCAGAGCGAGTGCTCTCCTGCGCTTGCCTTTTCAGCGGTGCTCCGAGCGACTGCGCGGCTGCGCTCGGGAAAATCATGTGGCCCCGACGGTCTCCCAGTCGAGCTCGCGCAGGGTCTTGCACTGCGCGCAGTAAGTCGCATCGAATCTATGTTACTTTGCATTCGATTGGTGAAGATGGCCACGTCATCCTCTTGGCGCGAGGTGCTAGTGACGCTCGTGCCGAGTATCCATGGCCTACGATCGTTGGATGGTACGCATGGCATTGTTGTTGCCGGCGTTCTTTGCAAGTGGTATCTCGCATCTATTGCACTGCTTGTGGAACAGGAGTCGGAGCCCCTCATGCGCCGCATGGGCCTGTATGTCCGGCAGTGGAAGGTGTTCGTGGGAGATTTCGGGTGCCCTCCAGGCCATTGCGCAGAGCGCCAGGGTGTCTGGAGTAAGGATCGGACGGCCTTCACGGCCTCGGCCGATACAAAGAAAGCTTTCGACCACGTTGCTTTGGAAATGGTGTGCCAGCTTCTGGAGCACCTCAAAGTGTCCCATGGGCTCCCTAGGCTCAGCTGCGCCTTCCTGAAGCTCCTGCGGGACGCAGTCGGGGCACTGACGTTCGAGGGCATGGAGTCTGTGGGGGTGGCTTGGGACAGGTCGATACGACCTGGGGGGACGGAACCACCATTTTTTTCCAACCTGGTTGTGATTGCGTTGTGGTCTTCGGTCGTTGCTACCTGAGGCCAGAAGGACCCAGGCTACCCGATAACGGATCTTGTGGACCCCTCTACACATTTCAGCTATTCAGCTACAACCACGGCCTGGGGGCCGACACCATCTAAATTGTTGTTGCAAGCTCGGCTCAGGACTTTCGACGTTTACCCTCTGCTTTGACAGAGGCTTCACACGATTGGGGCCTTGAACGGAAGCCCGATTCACTCGAATACCTTGTCTTGCCGTCTACGGCGGTTTTTCATGTCTCAGGGAGTGATGGGCCTGTTGCGCTCTAGCAAGCTCCTCGGCCTGGTGTGCTTGGCACGTTTGTGGAGTCTAAGTTTGACGGTGCGCATGGGGGGCATGCGCCGCCGTGTCGACAGTGCCCGCCGTGTCTTTTTTTCGAAGAAGCGACGCATTTCAGATGCAAAGCCGTCGCCCTCTTGGTCAGTTGCAGAAGATTTCAATTCAGGATCCAATCGATTCTCGCGCATGGTTTGGATGCGGCAGCTTTGGGCCTGGAGTGGCCAGGCTACTGTGCAGCTGTGACAATTCCTTCCTGATGGCCATGCACGGTGGCATGATACCTGCATTGGGAGGGCTGGAGCATTTGGCGCCCGCGACGTTTGGGTCATGTCCGCGGCCATTTTTGCGAGGGTGGGTTTGCCGGCGCTGTGCAGATGGTTGCCTGGAAGAGCTGGTGTGTCGCGCGCAGTGTGCACAAGTGCGTGCAGGGTCAGTTACGCTTGCATCGGCGTCTTGCTAATCCGGAGGATGAGGGAAACAGAAACACTCGACGTCGATTGGAAGGGGATAAACACATGAGCTGCCACGCTTTCCTGGTCAGTCGAGGGGCCTTTCTGCTCGACGTTGTGGAATGCACGTCCAGCAGAGACGACCTCACCGAATGCCTGCGCATGACTGGCTTCAGGACCACCGCGGGCCAGGGCAAAAGACCCCGTGGGGTAGGGGTGCGTGTCGGTCAACGATCTTGATCGTATCCGTACAGGGAGATCTTGGGCACGTCCTGGTGGGGTTGCTCTGGCGCGACTTTCGTTGGTTGCCCACGTTTCTTCGGGGGCGGCAAAGAGGGGGGTGATGACTAGGGGGGGGTGGATATCTTGACGGGGGCCGTGATATTTTCCATATTTCATGGCGCCTCTTCTTATTTCATTACGTCCCTGGCACCCCCGCTGGGCCGCGCACGTGCCGCCGGTCATGATTTGCACCCCCCCTCTTTGACGCCCCCCTCTTTGCCGCTCCCGATTTCTGTCAAGCGGTCTTGGGACATAGCGGTAGGCCGAAGACCTGTGCGTGCCTGTGCGTCTCGGGAAAAAGACTCCAAATGTGCGGGCGTGGGTTCGAGGTCAAGCAGGAGACCTCTAGACTCTCGGGGGCGGCGCTGGAAAAAGCAATCTGGGAGACTTGCGACGATCAACGAGCATGCGACGGTGTGGGATGTCTCTGGCGAGGGCCTTGGCATCGAGCTCCAAGGGGACGCCTTGCTTGTGCTCTCTTGGCTGGCGTTCCAGTGGGGATGTCGCAACAGGAGATTTCAACGACGTGTCGCTGTGCGTGCTAACAACCTTTCTGAGGTGAGCTGCAAGTATCCTCCGTGCTGCCAATACAGGAATGGATGTATATCGCCCATAATATCGAGAAGCAAATGCCCGTGCCGGTAAACTCACCCACCTTGTCCGCGAGGGCAGGACTTTCAACCGTGACTGCGTTTCACGCAGCCCGATTGGTGGGGGAGCGAGCGAAGACGGCTTCGCATGTGGTTTCTGGTTGCAGGCGGGGTGCCTCGATTACTCGATGTGGGGTCCCACGTGCCACTCCGCGTCGCTTGGCTCTCGCTTCGCGAGGAGAGCGAGCACGTCGCAAGCAGCTAGCTCAACTGATCCCCTCGTTTGGGAGGATGCGGTTGTTGCGCGCTCGCTTTCGCCGCCGGATTCCACGACTGCAGACTGCGAGTTGTCTCCCGCCGAGGCTCCTACGCGAGCCCTCCACTTAGAGCTTGGCCGCCAAGGTGCTCGGACGGGCCGCGGTGTTCCACCGCGCTGAGGTCTGCGCAGACCTCCAAAACATCGTTTACGGTTTACCGCGGGCACCCAGTTGGCCGACCCGACTCGGGCGAACAAGGTGACGACTTGGGCTCGGTTTTCTTAAGCCTTGGCAGAGGTCTGACTGGTCACACTGGGAAGGCAGATCGGTGCCTAGCATCGCATGCAGTTTTTCTTTTCGATGCACTTCGAACAGCCAACTTCATGTCGGCACGTCTGGCAAGTGCTGCCAGTATTGCCATTGTAACTCGAGCTACAGGCAATACGCAGAGCTGTCAAGCTTACCGTTCAATCGGCATGATCTCGCGCAGCTTACAGACATTGCTTGAGGACTGAACGCAGGCTCGATCGAGAGTACGATTCGGGAAGCAATTCCAACGTGAGTCGCATGCCGCCTTGCGTCGGTTATGTTCTGTCTTAGCTTATCGTCAAGCCAGCCAATGACCTCATGTGAAAACATCCGCATCTGTTACGTCCCAGACGTGACGCCATGTCGCTTCTATCGGGCTTGAAAGAGTCGTTCGCGCCTTAAGTCGGTGGTGTTTTTCTTTTAATCGAAATTGGGAGCCAGCCAAAGACCCCAGACGCTTGCATATGAAAACAACAGCATCTGGTACATCTCACAGGCGACGCGATCAAGCTCCAATCGAGAAAGAGCAAGCACAAGCACACGAAACATTAGTCAGTTGAGCTGTATGCTGTCGTGCGTGTGGTGTTCTGGTCTTGATTGCAGCTGGGAGTAGCGAGTGAGGTCGCGTGCACTGTGATGAAAGCGTATGCGTTTCTACGCGTGCTATGAAATTTGCGAGGTGTCCCGCGTTAGACTTGTTGACGGATTACAGCGGGCACTCATATTGAATATTCGTTTGACGAGCCAGTATTTTTTCCTATCTAGTGAGTTCTAGGGCGTTGTTGTGCTTTAGTTTCAGGTCTGTAGCTGCAGTATTACCAGCAACACATTTGGAGAGACCGACGTCGCGTGGATGCCAATTTTTGCGTGCGCTCGGTTGACAGACCTGATTTCGAGAATTCCATAGAAAAGGGGGGTACGTAGAAGGAGGGGAAGGCGAATCGGGGGGCTGGAGGAGGGCCTCCTCCATGGCGGGCAGGACGGGGCGATGGGGCACACTGGGAAGAGTGTCCCGCTAGCACGCGGACGACGATGAGGGTTATTTCAAGATTAGCGACGCCGTCGCCACGACGCGACGTTGCCTGCCACGCGTGTGTGTGTGTGTGTGTGTGTGTGTGTGTGTGTGTGTGTGTGTGAGTGTGTAAAAGAGCGCGTTCGGTGGACGCTGGGGCTCCCTCCCGCCCTGGGGTGGAAGGGGGGGGAAGGGGGGGGGGGGAAGTGTTCGAACCAGGGCTCCGGCGGGCCGCTTCCCGTGTGCTTGCTGGTGGGGGACGGAAGGCGAGGCACGAAAGGATAACGACGGAGGTGTGGCAAGAAAAAGCCTTGGGTTCACCCAAGCACTTAGTATGTGGTGTCGCCCCCCGCGCGTGTAGCGACCAGCGGTTTCTAGAAAGCGCAGAGGTGGCCAATCGAGTCCCATCCGCGCACACGTCAGCGTGCGCGTGCTACGCATATGTTGGAGTGGGACGCTGGGAGCGACGGTGTCCCAAAGCAACACGCATTTTCTTCCTGCATGGTCGTCGGGATGCGATCCGTCGCCGAATTGGCTCACAGGTTTCCCGCCCCTTGAGCGTCTGCTGGCTCGGAGAGGCCATTTACTGTCAGGAGTGATGCGTGCGAGCCTCTCACTTCAGTGTCCCGTATCTATCCATTTACTGGCTTCGGCTATGTTGCCTACCCGTCTTCTTCGTTTTTTGATTCACTATTATTTCTGAACATCTTTTTCCTCGGTCGTCCCTTCGATCCTTCCCACCTGCATTCTGTCAAGCCTCTGTGGTATGCTCTTGTATGTTTGTTCCACGTGGCCATTGTGTCACATCTTTGTCAAATTCGGAACGGCCGCGGTAGCAAACGGTTGACCGAACTCTTGCTTCTTCAAGACGTCGCCGAGTTTGATTTTACATGCATGGACGCACACTAATTTTGGAATGCTTAGCATTCCTGCTGGCTCTGGCTGCCTCGTCCTTTCTCCTCCTCGTCTCTGCACAGCTGCGTGTCGACCACGGCGGTCTCTTCGCAGACCCTCCTGGAGTCGTCTCCGCCGTCCCCTGCGCTGCACTTAGAGTGCATGGTTGGTGCAGAGTCGGAGTCAAATCCACGAGGATACACCTGTGGTGTTCTGTCCCAGGGCTGGACCTAAACGCAAATGCTGTTTTGCTGGACTTCGGCGGTGTTTTGTTCTTCGTTTTGGGAGGGAGGTACAGGAAAACACGTAAGAGCAAAGCGAAAAACAAGACGAAAATACAAAACGAAAAACAACGTCAATCAGTAAACAAATAGTCCGGGAACGTTTTTTTGTTTGTTTTTGTTTTGTTTCTTCCTTTCCTTTTTTGGGGGGGATTTCTTGACTATTTCCGATTTTTCCTCCCAGTTCCGCTTGTAGGGGGCATGCCCGACCTAGATCAAGGGGCCCCCTCACTCACGGCAGAGGCAAGGTTTGAGGAACCTGGTGGAGAAAGTACTTGGCCACGCTGTGAAAGAGCTGATGGGTATCCTCCAATCTGGAGATCCTGTGAGAAGCATGATTAGTGGGGTATCGGTGATTTCGTAGAAGCACGCATCATTCGAACGCTGTTGTGTTGCCTTCTAACCACAGCACCATGAAGGTTGGCGAAGCGAGTCTCATGTTCTTGTCAAGGGGTCATTGCTCGTGTGATCCTTCCCAAGGCATGCGAGGGTTCCGTAGGGCAGCAGGCAGTGGCAGCGAGGGTGATCCAGGATCCCAGGATCTCAGTCCCGCCACCGCTCCGTGGCGGCACGCATCTCTGGGGAGGCGGCGTGCTCCAGTGTGTC